>VUQS01019704.1:1379-28456 GCA_015108495.1 Heterochromis multidens
GAAATTAAATACATGCCCTTTCAAGCAAAGCTATATATGTATATATTTTTTCCACAGTGACATTGTTTTATTTATATGTGTGTGTGTGTATATATATATATATATATATATATATATA
Source organism: Heterochromis multidens (assembly GCA_015108495.1). Classification (NCBI taxonomy): domain Eukaryota; kingdom Metazoa; phylum Chordata; class Actinopteri; order Cichliformes; family Cichlidae; genus Heterochromis; species Heterochromis multidens. The sequence continues at coordinate 1,498 of VUQS01019704.1, forward strand.
TATATATATATATATACACACACACACACACACACACACAAAATATGATTTTCTGTTTTTAAACAAAGGGTGTGCACAAAAGCCTAGAAGACAGGCTTTCTATTTATTTCTATTTATTTATTCTATTTATTAGGTTTCTATTTATTCCTGATAGAATTTTCTGATTTATTATGGCTCATCCCATTTGAATTGTCCTTTTGGGCTACAGGGCAGCAAAGAGATGATTACCTCAGATTAGCATAGTGACTGGTTACAGGTTAAAATACCTCAGCTCCATCCAGTGTTAACTTTACAAGCACTTCTGAATCTCATTAGTTAACATCTTATTTCCAGTTTGTTTAATCTGTGTAAAAACCGAAAGTGTAAAAATGACGTGCTGCTGTCTACCAGTTATTTGCTATTGATTATAGACCTCATCTGATTTTCACTGTAGTCCTAAAAGTAGAAAAAGAGTAGCCATCTAAACAAATGAGATGGAAAATTATACATGGTTATTTCTGTAATGAAGAAAGTGATCCAATATTACATATCTGAGAGTGCTTCAGTATGTTTCAGTTGTTCCTCAACAGACTTGTGATATTTTTAGCCCACATTTATGCAGAAATGTCCAACATTTCCTGTAAACAACTTCAAACACTACTGCGTTCCAGGCTGAGTGATCACTTGCTTCCTGAAAGACAGGTAGTTAGTAGGTTCTGCTACCTTCTTGCATGGCTATGGTCACTTTTTTCACCTGATTCCATGTTAAACTAAGATAACATAGCTGTCTGTTGACTCCAGGGCTGTATCAGAAATCATCCCTTGTTTAATTATTCATTGCACCCTATACTGAAGACATTAGTGATGGATAAATTTCAGTTTCTCCCATTTACTAATCACCATTTTGCACCAATACACACAATAAAACACTACATATAAACAATTTGGTGTTAAATACATGAGGAATACAGGCTTTATATGAAGAATATTGACGAGAGGCATGCTTTATTAAGATGCATTTGAATTTGTTGGTCTGATATGTAAAACATCAGCTGAGGTGATGCAAATACACAAGGTGAGCATTTATTATCATCCACTCGCATGTTATCTGACTATAGAACTGTGTGAGTCTGACTCAAAAGACTACACGCTGATGTTTTTTAGTCCAGAGTGAGAGCAGACAGCAGGTCAGTTTATTCAGTCAGACAGTGGGCCTGAAAGCCCTCTTAGTTGTTGGGGCCATTTGGACACACAGCATTTCACAGCCTAATGTCTGCGGGCACTAAAAGAGCAGCTAAAGCACTCACGTTGGGGGAAGATGAAACACATGGCGAAAATGCTCTGCAGCTCACTACAGAGGAGGTAAAATAGTAGTTCATGATGGAGTTCACGCAGGGTTCAGCTTGCTTTGCTACTGCCTGCAGGCTGTCCTCACTCAGACCTGCAACGGAGAGCCCTTTTCCTTTTTTGTCTTCAGCAGTGAGTTTAACTTGGCCTGTCAGCCTGCACAGCTTCGTTATGAAGAACTGTGGAGTGACTGTGAAGTGTGGGGTCACATTTATCTTGTACAGTCACTGATATTCACTGATGGCATTTTAACCTGACCCTTGGAATATTCAGTCTCAGTCTAGTATTATTTGTAATAAAGACGTTTTTTTCTTGTAAAAATATGTTTTTAATAAAATGTATTGTTTCCTTTTAAATGCCAGATATGAATATGAAGCTGATGTCTATCCTAAATCTGCATAAACTGACTCTTTGTTTTGAACATGGAGCAGTGGTGCACTTCTGCCCCCTTGAGACTAAAGGCAGCATGGCACTTAAAATATACATCAAGGGCAAATCTGCTTGAATGCAAGCAGCAGTTTAAATGTTCTTGTGTGCTGCTTGACTCAGCTGAATGTAACACCTTTGTCAGCATACTGTTAAAGTCACAACTGCTTCAGGCTTTTCTAGGATCTGCTGAGAAATCCCCCCTAATATTTCACTGTTATGGCCCTCGGAGCCTCCTGAATGTTCTGAAAACAAAGATCTTTTTCTTTTAGATAAACTTCAATGATACTTTTTTTTTTCCCACAGTGACATTTTCAGTCCAGCTCAGTACAACTCATTTCTTAGTATTGATGATACACTTTTCAGAGCTGTATAAAAACAGCAAAGTTGCCTGAGATGAATCAAAGAAAACTCAAAGCAGAATTGTAGTTCAGTCATAGTGGGAATGGAAATAGAATCTGTATGTTGCACTGTGGGTGGAGGGTTCTCATTTAATTTGTATGGAGACCTAAAGGATTTAGAATTAATGTGATATTTTGGCCTTGCTCAAAGTGATAGCTTATCATAATTGGCTTGGGGCTGTTTGTCTTGATTGACAGATAAAAATGGTGATTGGGGAAAATAATATGTTGTACAATAAGAGAAAAAAGGACATCTTGATTAAATGGTGTTTTATTAGAATTGTGCAGTGTCAAGTGTAACCCATGTTTTTGTAGCTACAACTACAGATGTCTCCTAAAAACAGATCACATGCAGGCAATCATAGCTGTTTTGGAAAGGGGGCAGCAACAAGGATAGACTTGATGACTGTATGTGTGGGACTGGGCCTGTTTATAATGTGGCTGTACAGAATGGGCAGATTGTGGGTTGCAGCTTTCTCAAATGACCAAAATTAAGTGAGTGAGTGAGTGAGGTCATGTGTCACAGGAAACCAAAGACAGTTTTGTGTTTTAGACCATCAGAAACTTTAAAGGGTAAAGTTAGAATTAGGGTTAGGTTAGGCTAAAGGTTTGGAACACAGATGTGATGGTTAAACGTCATGGAAAGACCAGCTGGGAGCACTTCAGAGAGTATTGGAAGTGTTTTTTTTTTTTTTTTCATCTGTGACGCTTTGATTACCATGGCACAGAATAATTACAGAAGAAATGTGCTGCAAAAACCTGACTCTAGCTGAGTGCTCCTTTACTGACAGACCCACAGCAAGCCAAATATTCCTCCCAACTTTGATATGTGCATCCCCTTATAGGTTTGGGGACATAGACTGTATATAAAAGATGGACATAGCTTCCAGGTCTGAAAAGTGAAGCCAATGCTGAAGTTCCTTACAACTGCATTATTTTTAATGGCCACCAGTGGACCCCTCTGGTTGCAAAAACAAGTCTGGTGGTATAGAATTTTGTGAGGTCCCCAGCTACATTGCACTGTGATATCATTTTCCTGTTGAGTTTATGGCCTCAATCACTACTGTGACGTCACCAGGGGCTCTGCATTTTGAAGCTTTGCCAGCATTTTGGACAACACTGAGTTGTTTTGTTGTTTTTGTTGTAGCCAGAAGTAACTTACTCATCAGCTAATCCTAGCTAGGTTATTAGTAAGTTGCATTCACAAACTGTATTGGTGCAATGCAACGACACACGTATCGGCTAATTAGTGCTAAATAAAGGACTACTAAAACACTACAATTTCACCACCAAAACTGAAGCAGAAATGTTTTGGGTGGTCTGTCAAGCTATAATATTATTCCAATATTATTCTTTAAAAATGCTCCAAAAGGCACCAGTCAATAAACTGGCCAAGGGGTCCAGTTTAATGACTTAAGTAGTGGATGAGGCCTAGCAGACACCAACTGGTTCCAGCTGCCTGTGTCAGGAAACCTGTCAATAAATGTGGCCACATCATTAACTCAGTTATCCAGATGGATGAGTTATTAAAAAACATTCACTCAGAGTTGTTATAAGGGGAACAGGGATGTCACCAGAACTGATACTTATACCTTATGATGCCAAAATGTTGAAAACATGATGGTACTTGTTTTTTTTGTTTTTTTTTAAAGTACTGTAGTATAGCCCTTTATTGTCATTGTACAAGTACAATGAAATTGTAGGTACTGTAGACTGAGTAGGGTTGTCAAAAAATCTATACTAATTGATACTAAAATTACTATTGGATTAGATACTCATTTGCATCACACAGGCAGTCACACAGCTCCTCTTCTCACTAGCAGCTGAACACATGGACAGTAGCATAACAAACTTGCTAATAATAAAATGATAGCATTAACAAACGTTGTCAGTCCTGCCCATCTGTAATTTTAATAGACAGTGTTTATTTAATAAGATAACACAATAATTTGTGTCTAAAAAGTATTTAGTTTCTCTAAAAGTCTCAGATTTAAGCTGAGAAAAGTCTACCAGCAACTAGACAGAAACAGTGGCAGCCTTCCTTACCAACTGTATATGATCAGCAAAGCAAATATGGTGCCATGTCGCTAGAAGTACAGAAAACAAACAGGGCTGTAGCTGAATACATTTGCACAGACCAGTATCGTTCTCATCTTTTTTCCCCTAGAGGGGAGAAACTATCCAATTTATGGGGATTGACTCTTTTTGGGAGACAGCCTCATGGGGACACCTAAAAGAACTGCAGTTTTTGGCACTTCCAATTTGGCTTCATTTTTCAGCTCTGGAGGTTGGCCCTTGGTTTCAAGTCATGCTGAATACAACATGAAGAGCATTCAAAAGGAGGATAAAGCAGGTTATGCTTTATCCTCCTTTATGCAAAATCAGCCAGACAAACATGCTCATGTGTTCATGTGTGCCCCTTCCCCTACATACAGAGTGGAGCAGGCAATATTCACTGTAGGGGAAAGTCTGGGAAAGACTTTTGGGAACAACTTTGAGCCAAAATATGAAAACCACTCATCCAAATGAACTCTTACTTCATCACTTTATGGCTATATGTATTGTGTTTATTTATGCGATCTTTTAGTTCAGAATGCCTTATCAGTTTACTGTGTTTTGATCACTATCGGTCTTGGTGAAGTTTGCATGCCTTTAGCTTCTGTCTCCCAGCACAAGTGCTAGAAGAAAGACCCTTAAGATAGTAATGATTATGATTCTTTTCTACATATGAGAAACAAAACCCCAAAACCAAAGAGAATAATTATAAATATGAATCACTGTTTCCAAAGTGCAGGCCTAATACTTGAAGATGTAATATAAACAGAGTATTGAATCTAGAGGTGCTGAACACAGAAACAGTAGATTATTATTTTGTTACAGTGGGTGATGAATCTTCTCATATTCTGGACAGTTCTATATTTAGGCAGAAACTGGATGCAAATCTACTTACTAATTTGTTTGCTTGCTTCCTCAACTACAATATTGATGTATACGAACAGGGGACTTAAAATTGCAGACCTTGAAATATGATTACAAAATTTTTTCTTGCTTTCCAGAAATCAATATATTCAAATAAATAAGCAAGTTTAAAGAGTGGAGTTTGTGCACCTCAGAGATTTTCAGGTTTCTGTTGCAGTAAGCTGACAAATGCTGCTAATGTTTTAGGAAGATTCTAGAGAAGGAAATATTGCCATATTCCCTTTAAAAGGTACAGTCATGGTAAGAAGAAAGTACATCCTCTATCTCTTCTAAGGTTTTACATGTCAGGACATAATAACACTTATAATAACAATCTTTTTCACTGTAGAATGATGGATTTCAAATTGTTTGGAAATGGCCTTATAACCCTTCCCAGATTGATGGGCAATAACAGTTGCTCCTTCAACATCACCGCTGATGTATTTCCTTCTTGGCATTGTGTTTACACACACCTGAATGATCCAGGCCAACAAACTGCCAAAATGTCTGCTTTTAAAGAGTACCCACACTTGCTGATGGTTAATTAATCCAATGCATTTGATTATCAGGACCTGGCTGCTACTTACCCTCTTAATATTAATGGAACCAGTAATGGTGTACTTAGTTTTTCACACACTGCTTCTGCATTTTGGATTAGTTTTTGTTAAATTAATAATGATACTGGGTAATATGTCATGTATTGTTGTTCATATGAGGTTATATTTACCTAATTTTAAGACCCACTAAGGACCAGATTAGTTTTTATTATGTCCTGATATGTAAAACCTTAGAATTTAACAAGCGTGTATTTTCTTTTCACCATGATTGTATTTTACTGTTCTTTTTCTTTTCCATTTTTTAAAGTTCTGTGAACTCATGTATCTTAAAAATAAACCAAGGTCATTAGACACTGGAAATGCTCTGGCAATCAAGTAATAGGATGACACAGGCTTTGACACAGATGGCCTAAGCACCCTGTGGTTACACTCTGGGCAAACACACTACCCTTTCCTTGAGGATGCAAAGGCTTCCAGGACATCCTACTACTCATTTAAAAAAGGAGAAAATAACCACACATTTACATGAAATCACACACAGTAACAACTTTTAGTGACTTTGAGAGGTTACTACTTAGTCTTTGACTTCTTCATCAGTGCAAGAATGTGACACAGAAAGACACATTTCGATGTCTCACTGAACTGTTTACAGTATTCAATTCAATTCAATTCAATTCAATTTTATTTATATAGCGCCAAATCACAGCAAAAGTCGCCTCAAGGCGCTTTATATTGTAGGGTAAAGACCCAACAATAATACAAATATTACTATTTGTATTATAATACTATACTATACTATAATATTACAATAATACAGTATATGATTTCATTTAATTCCACTGTTTAATGAGTCACAGGCGACTGCATAACTGAAGGCTGGAGGTAAACAACGGGAAATGGGTAAATTAAACTGTTTTCTGTGGCATATCTCCTTTGGTAGCCTTTTATGTTAATGACTCCAAATGGCACTTTAAATTAATTTGAACTGTATTCTGAAATTATGCAGCGGGGTGTCAGTAAAATGCACACAGCATGCTTGTGATTACCACCCAGGTCTTTGATGGCATCAAAGCAAAAAAAGAAAATCATAAAGGGACAGTTTTAACATGAGTGAATCTGGCTTTCTCTGAACAGATTTTCTGCACACTGCTGTGCTGTGGATGAGACATACTGGATTGCTATTTCATCTTCCTAATGTTAATGTCCTGTTTGTATCAAAGATTTCCTGTCACTGACTTTACAGATACTAGAACATTTCCCTCTGATCCAGCCCTGATGATACCAATGTACCCTGTCAAAATGATGCCAAGAAGACTTTGCAGCCATGTTATCAAGTTAAAGGCTAACACTGACATGGTAACATGCTGACAATAAATTAATGTTAAGTAGGTATAATATTCAGTGATGCATGTCCATCTATGTAATTTATCATAACCCAGGAGGTAGAGCAGGTCATCTACTAATTGGAAGGTTGGTGGTTCGATCCCTGGCTGCTCCAGTCTCCATGCCAAATTATCCTTGGGTAAGATACTGAACCCCAAGTTGCTCTCTGATGCATTCATCGGAGTGTGAATATTAGATAGAGAAGCACTTAGGCATAGAAAAAAGTGCTTGTATTAATGTGGGTGAATGAAGCATGTTCTATAAAGTGCTCAAGTAGAAAAGCTCTATATAAGAACCAGTCCATTTACATCATGAGTGACAGGTGGATCTGACTGAGAAACCAAGGCTACCGTGCTCATATGGTAGTAACTTGTAAATCTATTTTACTCCAAATAAGATCATAATTTACAAAATTGAACATCCGTAAGACTTGAAAATAGCAACTGAGACCATAAACCCATCTGGAAAGTTTTTACTGATGTCATGGATTAAGTGGGCTGTTGGGGAATTTTCCTGTAGTCCTCTATGCAAACAGACTTCTTGTTGCAGTAACAACATTTGCCCCCTGCTGGCCAGTTAGAAAGAATGCAGGTTTTAGGTACTTCCTCATTGTCTTCACTTTTCAGATCTGTGTTTTATACGCAAAATTACACAATCAACCGCTGATGGCTGGCATTAGTTTGTGATTATAAATCAAAGAATGGACACATTTCATTTTCATTTACTTTAAAGACGATATATAAAAGATGGATGTAGATGGCTATAGGGCTATTGTAGGATGTAGGACCTTTTTAAGTCTCAACATCAGCCTTTTGGCCACTGCCATATTGTTTTTCGGAGCTGCAAGGGAACATTTTAGGATGAGAGGGTTGAGTGCTAAGTTATCAGCTAACAGTAGTAAGCTTAGTTAGAAAGAGCTGCATCCATAAACTGAAGTCTTACCAGAATTCCCCCCTCCCCCCCGTGCCACCTCATACAATTGTTACGAAGGAGGAAATTAGCCTGTAGCCCTGTAAAAATATTATTCTAACGGCTGAAGTTGGGCATTTTAAATATTGGCAGTCTATGGGGACTGACTGACTTTTGGAGCCAGCCTCAAGTGGCCACTATAAGAACTGCAGTTTTCGACTTCATTTTTTTCAGCCCTGAAATTTGCTGCTTGCTTGACACCATGGTGGAGCTCATGGTGGAGGTGGAAGATCATCAGGATTTATACTCAGAGAACAATAAACTCATTCATTTATTTCTTTTAGTTTGTAGTCACTGACTTTACTTTTATTATCTGCAGCTGAAGCATCACAGATTTTCTGAGGTTTTTCCACTGCTTTTCACAGTCGTCTTGTTATTTCATGGCCTTTTTATTGGCACGTTTCCTGACTTTTTAAGGACACCTTCAGGCTTGTCTAGACTTTATTTCCTCAAACTGGATCCATGTCACGGGTGGCAGTCTGGCATTCGCCATCTGGACAAACTGGCTGCTTGCATGCCCTTCCATTTTCCCAAGTTTTTCAATTGTGGTTTGATCCTGCAGGTGGAAAGTACTTTTCTCTGAGTGGATATAACAACTCTGAGCCCAGGGATAAGATTGTTAGTAATTAGTTGTTTGGTAGTTTGCAAGAATAATCAGTGTTGGTCACAATGAAAACACGTTGCAGGACTTCACTTTTTTACATCATGCTTTAGTGATCCAATGTCCAATATCCTGTACATTGTCTGTTCAAGTAAGTAATCATGCACCGGGATGTACAATTGTGGGTCAGTATCAATACAGATGTTTAAAATAACAATTTGACTGATAGTTTATGCCAGTGCTGATAAAAATCAGAGAAGTCTTATAAGTGTAAAAAATGCATTCTAAACACAATATATACACTATTATAATTGCCAGTGTACAATCTATCCATTTGACCTGAAAATATAATCAACTTCCGTGGTGCCAAAGATGCACTCGATACAAAGACCCATGAATGCCTCCATCAAATGTTGCGGCAATCCACAATAGCATTTTAGACCAACACTATCACCCCTAGTGACACAAAAATCTACACAGTGGAGGTTAATAAAGACACCTTATGCTGTCTCACACATTGTCATGTCAGCCAGTCTTAGGTAACAATGAGAGTCCTTTAATTACACACGACCTTCGTTATATCTGTTCAGCATTATGGTGCACGTGCATGTTTCTGTTCATGTTTGGCCACACACAAAGCTGATGCTTCTACTGAGTACATTATTTTGTGGAGAATTTTTGAATACACACATGGCTTGTATATTTAAAAAGCATGTTGCTCTCTATTGAATATGCTGTTGCAGCATGTAGGTCACTTAATATTTTAACACTTACTGTAATCGTGGCTCATTAGCATGAAATGTAGATACATTTTCTGTCCGTGTCAATGGCTGCTATTCAGAATAAACTAGATGTGAGTAGATCTCAGTTTGAAACATCCTGCTTAAATCCAAACTGATGTCTCAATAGTTTATCATCTAAAACCAAGGCCTGCTAATTCTAAAACACACAGATAAATACCACTGAAGGGCATTGAAGGCACAGAATTTAAAAAGTTGCTTTGTGAAATCATAAGAGCTTCAGCCTCATACTGACAGGCTTCCTCCCACTGAGGTTGTAAACTGGTCAGTGTATCAGCCAGCGGAAAAGTGCAGTGAATATCAATCAGGCATCACTGGGCCAGCAGAATGATAGCTGAACACACACACAGAGAGACATAAAGAAAGTGAGACTGGTGGGGGGTGGATTGATTTTTTTTTTTTAAAAATCGGAAACGGTTTACAATAGCCCAGCCTGTGGAGAACTGACAAACTTTCAAATTTGATAGTTTGCCATGTACTGTAAAAGTTTTACAGCTTATGCATGCAAATGCCTACAAACACTTGCAAATATCCGTTAATATGGACTTTGTGCATATGTGTTACAAATAATTCTGAGCTTTAATCTGCAATCTGATTATATTATCATTTAACCCACAGAACTCAACTGTGTGTGTGTGTGTGTGTGTGTGTGTGTGTGTGTGTGTGTGTGTGTGTGTGTGTGGGCCAATGTAGCTCCAGGCACGTTCAACTTCGAGTCATTCTTTGAACAAGTTGGACTGACTGGCTTATCTGAGGCAGACAGGAAAAAAGTGTTTACAGTCCTGGACCAAGACAAGAGCGGATACATTGAAGAGGAGGAGCTCAAGTAAGGATGGAGTGTGTCTTTGTGTGTGTGTGTGTGAGTGTGTGCATGTCTGTGGCTAAAAGACTTGAGCAGGAACACATGGTGGTACAGATGGAGAGTGTGGGTGTGTTTGTGCATATGTGTTGCATCTGCAGTATGTTGTAACTGTCCCTTATGATGGGCCTCAGGCAGAGGTCACTGTATGAATGGAACAGCCTTTCCACTCTGCATGAATTGACTGATACATGAACTGAGTGAGTGAGGAAGACTAGGACTACTGAAAAAGGCTTAGAGGGGGAGAAAAGGCATCAGCAAAGATACAGCCTGAACTAACTGCTTCTATTTTTTGGCCTACCCTTCAGACTGTTCCTTCAGAATTTCTCTCCAGGGACCAGAGAGCTGACTGTGGCTGAGACCAAAGCTCTGATGGCTGCTGGGGATAAAGATGGCGATGGCAAGATAGGAATAGAAGGTGGGTGTTTGTAAAACATCTGGAAGAGCTGTTAGCAGATGAGAAATTGGAACAATCTGTGCAGAGGAGCTGTCCACCACTTAGTGCTGAAATTCTAGTTTAAAAAAAAAAAAAGCACATGCAATTAAAACTCTGCACTAAAGCAAGCAAAAATAATGATTTCTTGTTTGTTGAGTAATCTTGCTTAACCATAATGCTGCATGACACCCACTTCTTGTGTGCAGAAAATGTAACTTTTGGCTGCCACTGACTTTTTTCTCCCCCCCACAGAGTTCTGTGATCTCCTGAAGTAAAGAGAAATTACATACATATATGACCGAGGCTGTCTACCCCTGTTCTGAATAATGGATTTGTCATGGAAATCTTGAATTTCTGGATTGTTTCATGCAAAGACCAAAAACCTCACAAATTCTGTACCTGCCTGCTGCTCTCCCTGTTGATGTGATACATTATTGCATAAGATGTTTAGTAGACAGATGGCCAAAGCTGGATGTTAAAGATGTGTGTGTTTAATCAATCAGGCACCTTGAATGGATTAATAAATGTAGACTATTAAAGAAGTGAAATGACTGTCTCCTTGTCTTTTTTAAAAAGAAAAAAAAACTTTAATAGACATTGTATTAACACTTACATACTGTTTATTCATAGTCTATGCCTTCAGAGTGTAGCTCAGGTCTTTTTTGGCCCAGGTCAAGAATTCCCTAGTAAGTGTCTACAACAAATTTTGAACTACAGATCCATTGAGAATGTATAAATAGCTTATATTACATTAATAAATGTATGGTTAATCCTTAATTAATGTTTCAGAGAGCAGGAAGAGTGTATTTTTTAGGTTTTACAACAATAGTTTTTGGAGAAAAACATCAGTTTTCACACAAAATCATATTCTGTTTTACCTAAGACAAGAAAACACAACAGCAATAATGAATTGATTATATGTTATTAAATGTGAAAATGTCAAAAACATTCTGGAACTGTTGGGATTTATTATATAACCATATTATAACCATTACAACAGTTAAACACTGTCCTCATTTCTGTATCATAAAAAAATCCTCATTATTACCATTTATAATTAGTGATATTAGTTCAATATTAATTCATACTTCAAGCACAAAACTTGCTTATTGCAAACTAGTCTGCATTCAAAACAGTGGTAGGAAACCTTGTGTGTCTGGGATTTGCACATGCATTCTCATATTTAGTGAAATGGCAGCTCAGGTGACTTTAAAATCTTATGACTTCTGTTTTAATCTGAGTTAACTCAGATTGATCCATTATTTTCTTACATTGTGGGTGCTTGTGCTTGCAGGTGCAGAGCACAAGCACCAACAGATAGACATGCAACGTACTTGCATTTATATAGCACTTTTCTGGTCTTACTGCCCACCCAAAGCACTTTTAAATACAAGTCACACTTTAACCACACATTCATATAGCGCTTTGTTCTATAAACTTCAAGATTTTTATCTAATTTAGAATAACCAGTTAACCTAATATGCATGTCTTTGGACTGTAGGAGGAAGCCCCTTCCAGGTACACTGGAGTTGGTCAAACATGCAAATGCCAATTTGAACTTTGAACCAGGAGCATTCTTGCTGTGAGGTGACAGTGCTAACCACTCTACCACCCTGCCGCTCTATTTCAGGTCTCATGTCTGTGTCAAGGCACCATCTCTCAAGGCACCCTCTGACCTTTATATGAGCTTTGTTCCTTTTGTGTAGCGTGTATGATCACTCCTATGTTGTTGTTTTTTTTATACTGTTTGGAGATTCCCCTATGATCCTTCAAAGACCAGTGGGTGCCTGTCACTGCAGGAACCTGGGCAAATGTGGTGGATAGACAGACAGTTCTCATGACAGTGTCAGGATCCCCCATGAACTACTTGAACTGCCACTGTTGCATAAAAACTACACGAAAACATGGCATTTACAGTTTCACAGTTTCAAGATTCCCTAATATCACAATTTCCCTTGATTTGACCCACACTGGTGGATCCAAAATCCATCTAATCCAACAGTCTCAGTGTACAAAAAATTGTAGCACCTTTAAAGTTTTAAAACATTTTCATTTTTATATATTTTTGATCACTTTAGGAAAATCAAAAATCAAATGTCAGGCTAAAATAATAAAATTTAGGGTATTTAAAAAAGTTTATTTGCTGTCAAATAAACCAACTTTTGGCTGCTTCTTTATCACAAGGGGTCGCTCTGCATGTTTGATTTGGCAATGTATAACACCGGATGCCCTTCCTGACGCAACACCAAAGAGGATTTTGTGTCTCTGGCTGGAATCAAACCAGTAACCTGTTGCTTGCCAAGTGAATGTGCCAACCACCACATTATTTGACTCAAAGAGTATGCAATGGTTAAGTGTTCCATGTCATTATACGTGCAGCTATGTGCTAGCTACTTTGTTAGGTACATCTGTTCAACTGCTCATTAATATAAATATCCAATCAACCGATCACATGGTAGTAACTCAGTGCATTTAGGCATGGAGACATGATCAAGACAACCTGCTGAAGCTCAAACCGAGCATCAGAATGGGGAAGAAAAGTAATTTAAGTGACTCTGAACGTAGCATGGTTGTTGGTGCCAAACAGGCTGGTCTTTGGAAACTGTTGATCAAGGTTTTCAAGGCAACAAAGCATTTTTGTTAACTAAAATAAAAATAAAAAATAGACTTTTAAAGTTAAAACTAAAGGAAATGATTTTGTTAACTTGGAAAACTAACTAAAATCAAATAAAAAATATAGAGGAAATCTTCTTAGTTTTAGTATTTGCTAGTTTGGCAAAATTTGTTATCAACTTGTCTGATGAGGCGTTGATGGACGTGTTTATTGAGACTTTGGATGTCTGCAAGACTGTAAGTCAAACACTTTCAAAAAGTTCTGTGTTTTTGTTGTAATACCTGAACTTATTTTCCTAAATCTTGCCTTGGACAAATCCCATCTATACAATAATAACTAAAAAGGCTAAAACTAACACTGAAACTAATCAACTCTAAACTAAAACTAAACATTTTCAAACAATAAAAACTCAACTGAAATGAGGAAACTAGTAGAAGAGCATCTCTGAACACAAACCTTGAAGCAGATGGGCTACAGCAGCAGAAGACCACACCAGGTGCCACTCCTGTCAGCTAAAACAGGAAACTGAGGCTACAATTCACACAGGCCCACCAAAGCTGGACAATAGAAGATTGGAAAAATGTTGCCAGGTCTGATGAGTCTCAATTCCTGTTGTGATATTCAGATGGTAGGGTCAGAATTTGGCATAAACCACATTAAAGCATGGATCCATTCTGCCTTGTAGCAGTGGTGGTGGCTGATGGTGGTGGTGTAATGGTGCGGGGGATATTTTTTTGGCACACTTTTGGCCCCTTAGTACCAAGTGAGCATCATTGAAACACCACAGCCTACCTGAGTATTGTTGCTGGCCATGTCTCTGTATGACCTCAGTGTACCCATCATCTGATGGCTGCTTCCAGCAGGGTAAAGTGCCATGTCACAAAGCTCGAATCATCTCAAACTGGTTCCTTGAACCTGACAGTGAGGTCACTGTACTCAAATGGTCTCCAAAGTCACCACATCACCTCTGGGATGTGGTGGAATAGGAGATTCTCATCATGGATGTGAAGCTGACAAATCTGCAGCAACTGTGTGATGCTATCATGTCAACATGGACCAAAATCTCTGAGGAATGTTTCCAGCACCTTGTTGAATCTGTGCTATGAAGAATTAAAGCAGTTCTGATAGCAAAAGGAGGTTCAACCCACCACTAGCAAGGTGTGCCTAATAAAGATAGTATAATGCAGGTTCTGAGAGGGCCACTGTTTTACCTTATTAAACAGACATCTAGTATTTACAATAAAGAGAAAATATTTATGATAAAGTTGCTCCTTTCAATGCCTTTACTTAAAATTGCTTGCCTATAGCTTGCATCCAACCAAAGAACACTGCAATAGTTCTGATATTTAAGCATATTCCCATTTTGATTCACTCCTGCAGACTCACTACAGTGAGTTCAGTTTGACCAGACTTGGGGCGAAGAATCACAGCTTTTAAAAAAAGAAAGAAAAGACTGATTATACAGAACTACCAGACTGAGATCAACAGTTTACAGTTTAAAGTTATTTACAGACACATGCTGGTATAGCTACTGAGGGAAGCATGGAAAACTGTCATGCTTGCAATCATACAGCATGTAAAAAATAGGCCCCAAAGTCTCAACCCTGATAAGGTGCTGGGTTAGTTTGAAACTCAACACTTCATGTAGAGTTCAGATGAACCTTGTATATAGTGTGCTGTAGCTTATACTTTAGGTATAGCTAGTTAATGTTACAGGACAGCATATAGGCAGAAGCTGCACATGTCTATCATCTGAGACCATCTCACATGGTGTTGCAACTCCAGAGGCAAGAATAGAAAGCCTGACGCCAATAAATAATAAACTCATAATTAAATAAAGAAGAATAATACATGTATGTGAAATAACCAGGAATTTAAGTAAATCTAGCTATAGGTAGCCCAAATAGAGCCACACTACAACCATGAGTATTACATATTGCTGGTACTATTAAAGATGTATCATAAAACACAGCTCTGTTAAGTTGCATGGACTCCCTGCAGGTTTATATGGCATGTGACCAATGCCACAGATAAGCCTATAGGAATTCTAACAGGCAGTCTATCAAAGGGGGAACATGACTTTGTGATCATATACAATATATTGATAAGGAAATGAACGACAATGGTGTTTCTAAAGGCAGTATTCAAGCAATTCTTTTGAATGGTCTAAATAGTTGACTTCTTTTCACAGTGAAAGCTGATAATTAAGTTAATAAAATATATCCTCTTTAAAGTAGGAAGTTGAACTGGCTGGTGTTCCTTCAAATGTTTCTCACAAATCAAAATAGCGGGTATAAGTATGACCTGCACACTCACATGTATCAGTTCCTTTAATTTATGCTCCTAGAGGAAACATTCAACATCAAAATCAGCATGTTGACTATAAATCATATGGGTGCAACATATCCAGCGAAGTCGGGTAGCAGCGGGCCTGCTCGAGTTTCCACATGTCTAGCTATAGGCCTCACTCACACATGGTAGCATCCTCATTTGTTCACCTAAAAATAGGTCCAGACTACTAGACACATTTTTTCGAAACCCATGCATCTTGGTACCTGATACTGAGACTCAAAGCTCTGTAAATGGTGTTGCTCAAGGATATATAAGAGAGAGGGAAAGGGGCTTCGTGGCATTCACTCGAGTCCGCCTCGGTTTTCACTCGCCTCAACGCAGCGCAAAGGTGAGTGGGGATGCGCGCCGAGCAAATGCCACACTGACTTCTGCACGTTATACTGGAAGGGAAAAGGATTCAAACAAGGAGATCCCCGTGGACTATAAACTATATAGAGAAATGGAACAAACATAGCCAACAACTACATGGACCACAGGATAATTCAATTAGCGCGCAAAGGAGGCCAAAAGTGGCCGTTTGATTTCAGAAGATCACCGTTTGTGGATGAATATTGCGTTATTTACATTATCTCTTTTAACGGGATGAAAAAAAAAAATCACACACCTAGAGCTATTGACACGCTTGACGTCACTGCTGCATTATTTATTTGTGTCAGTGATTCATGTTGCCGTGATTTGGTCTCTCAGTGGGAGCATCATCTATTTAGTGCCATAGCAGCAAAACGCTTTGGGATACACAGTCAGTCCCGTGTTGTTATCAAACATCCGGAGGCGAAGAGTAGCTCATGAGAGTAGATGCTCATAATAAATATGACTGGTAAAGTTGCATGGTAGGCTTTGAATTAAGGCAATTAGTTTATTCGTGACCAAGATAAACAAAAAAAAGGGGCTTTGCAAATGACTGGAATAATAATGCCCGAACCGTTATTGTATTATGAACCTAAAGCGGAATGATGCTTGTTTAAGTTTTTCTGTCGCACCACTAATGTCTGATTTCAGCCCATAGACTTTCTATGTTTTATTTATGATTACTTAAAACATATAGTTGGAGTCAATGTATTTTAGTCCCACAAAATAGGTGAATTTGCCCAGTTAAGTTGCATCCAGTGTGTGTGGTTTTTAATGGTCATACTAATCCAGTATCTTGTCTTCTTTTTCCCCTATAAGATTAAAAAATGGCCTTTGCTGGTGTCCTCAATGATGCTGCTGTGAAAGCAGCTCTGGATGGCTGTGCAGGTGAGCATTCATTATCATTATTTCATCACACAGTAAACAAACTGCTCTAGTTTTTCATTACTATTTTAACTTTGTCAAAGATTGTATTGCTATTTGATTAAACAAACGACAACAACATCAACAGCTGATGCAACTTGGCTGCAATCACAAAATACTAAACTCTCAGTTTCACATTGTGTCACATAAACTGTCAGTCACAGTTATCATATTGCATCAACACTCAAGTCCTGAGTTGTGCTTACGCAGACTTGCTGGGTGCTAATTGCGTTAAAATGTGTGTTCTAGCTGCTGACTCCTTCGACTACAAGAAGTTCTTCCAGACCAGCGGCCTGGCTGCAAAAACTGCAGATGACGTCAAGAATGCCTTCAAAATCATTGACCAGGACAACAGTGGCTTCATTGAGGAGGATGAGCTGAAGTAAGACAGTCTAGCAGTTCACACTTAATGCTGGCGTCTAATGCTTATGGGCCTCAGGGGTCCAGAATATTCATGATCTTATCAGTGTGATTTGTCTAATTTATTTATAGATTTAGGATTTAGTCTAAGAGTCAAATGACATAAGAAAGGGTTTTTTATGACTTCAAACATCTAGGTTTCTATGGATCAGCTTGTTGACATGTTAATTTGTGTCTTAAAATGTCAAACACAGAAACACAGAAAGCCAAAGGGTTCACAACATAATAAAAATACCTGCTGCTGTTTTTGTCCATCTGTCAGGCTGTTCCTGCAGAACTTCTCTGCTGGTGCCAGAGCACTCACTGACAAGGAGACCAAGGCTTTCCTCTCCGCTGGTGACAGTGATGGTGATGGCAAAATCGGAATTGATGGTAAGGGTTCTTTGTGTAGCATGGAGCACCTTCCTACATATCTTTCAATTTAGCAGAACACTGCAGAGATACGTGTTACGTGCGGAGTCTAAATGAATCGGCACTATAAGTTTAATTTTTAACAATTTTTTTTAACATCTATTCACATACTCTTGGTCAGAGAGTGGCTCCTGTCAGTTTAAATCATACCACTAACCTGAATCCACTTTGTTCCCAATACTAATGGCAGTTTTATTCTACTTTCACAGAGTTTGCTGCCCTTGTAAAGGCATAAATTTCCATTGACCAAGATCCACTTCTTTTCATGGAACTGTGAACTCCTTGCAAGATTCGCTAATCATCAGCTGAAAGAATATTTTTTATACCTTATTTATGAGTTGCCTGCGGACTATTTCTCAACATGGAGCACATATTTTACTGTTACTGTTATCCAGATGTGTTATATGTTCTGAAAAATGACTTGTGCAAACTGTACAACACCATCTGCACTTTTGAGGAAGAGTGAAAAACCAGGAATAAATACTCTTTTGGTGTAAAGTCATCTCGTTCAGGTCAGTCGTTTTTGCATTGGTCAACCGAGGTGCATTGCACAACCCTCTCCATTCACATAGATACAGTTGTGTCAACACAATGGTTTGAGGAAGAGGCATTTTAAAATGAGTCTCCACTTGCCAGGGTGTTTGAATACTCAGGAGGTGTTGAGTGATGGTTTAAAAGACGTGCCCAGCACTTGTTTGGATAATTGGTTAATGAGATAGTGGAGTGTGGCTGGACTCTGGCCATGAACTGGGAAATGGGAATGGGCCCCTGGGGCTTTGCTCACATGCTTCCTGGATCTTAGGGAGGTCAGCAATGGATAGCTGCCACACTTGGTCTCTTCCAAGGTGTCCTTCTCCACCAACTGCTGCATAGTCAATTAAATGATGTGCTGTGGCAACAGGAGGGCTATTAACAGCCACTGTTGCATCAGCAGGAACTTTTAACACATTGAATCCAGTGCACAGATGCAAATCTACATCAGTTGGAGGTCTTTAACACATTATTTAATTTCTTGCAGCATTTGGGATGTACCTCATTTTCTGGGGGAAAAAAAATATCTATATGTATGCATTAGCCTGCAAAGGAATTTGAGCAGCTCAGTTGCCATATTAAGGTCAAATTCCAATTCCAATGTAAGGTAAGAATGCAGCATTATGTAAACCTCAAGTCTATCAGATGACACCATGAGGTTATTATTGTCTACCAGTAGGGAAAACAGAAATAGTCTGAGTGATAGCAGTCTACAGTGTCCTCACGCTTACCCCGCAAACACCATAGAATAGTGCTGCCTCCTACAGGACAAAGGTATTCTTTCAGCAGGGGTTACAAGCGCAGCTGACTGTGCAATCATAAACCCTTTCAGAATCATCTTTTTCTTCTATTTTGATTTTGGGGGATTTGCCTAAAAGCGTGAGCATGTCCTTGTGCCTTTAGGGATTTAGAATCTCGTGGAATAACATATGGCACATGGAATTATAAGGAAAAATTACGAGTATTTCTAAAATCACTGAGTCCACTTTGATTCATTTGAACATTATTTAATATATTATTTTTTTAACATTGGAAATAAAATTGATTTGACAGTAAAACTAGGGCTGGTTGACATTTGGTATTAGCGCTGTTTGTATGCAGCACAACTAAGCAGACTCATAAAAACGGGATTTAAAAAAAAAAAAAAAAAAAAACAAAAAAAAAAGGAATTAAAAAAAAAAAAAAAAAGCTTCAAAAAAGAGAGAGAAAGAAAAGGGAAAAAAAAAATGTTTTGCTCCTATTCGACATTACAAATTGTGGCTGTATGGCAAGCAGGTAGACAATGTCAGCATGTCTAAAAGGAATAATATATATATATATTTATATATCACAAGGTATCGTTTATTTTTGCACACAAATCGACACGACATCCAATTAAGAATACCAAACCACAGTTTCCCCAAAACTCGCCAAATATATTTCATATAGTCACGAAGTGAATAGTCCATGCCTTCAAAATTGTCAATGTTACACGAAAAGAGGGAAAACAACCAGTTAGTGCAACTTACGCCAGCTCTAATGCATGCATGCTCAGTATCCACCCTCTTGAATATAGCTGCGCGTTGCCAGCACCACTTCCAATTCGTCCTCCTCAGCAGTGCTGAGGCCTATTCTTAGCATTGGGGGACATTAAAGACTTCTTCAAACGCACCTTTTAAGCGTCTTCATTTGTGAAACTTAAAATAGACGGCTCTCTGGCTAAGGGGGCGAATTTTCGCCTCCCCCTTCTCGGTGTCAGTTATCTTATGCTTCAGATTTCGATGGAGTGAAAGTATAAAAGGTCACCGGGAGCACCGGGATGGTCACTGCAGTCGACTCGAGTCTTGTCTGTGTCATCTGTACCCTACAAAGCAAAGACACCAGAGGTGAGTTTGAATGAAAAGGAGAATGGAAACCCGGGATCCACTCAGACAAGCCGCAGCATCACTTGGCATCGTTGAGAAAACACTGAATATATATATATATATATATTTAACATTGCGCTTTAATCAGGACTCCTTACTGCGATGCAGCATCAAAAGAAAGAGATGAGTTTTGCGCTTTCTTGCGGGAGCGTCAGCATCATCAGCCACATGGATTACTGATCAGACCTATCCGCATCTTTAGAATTGCAGTAGGGAATGGCAGGGAGCATGTGTTTGTCTCAGCCTCTCGAAAGGGATTTGGAAATGCAGCCTCAAACATGCCTTTCAGAAAGAAGTGGACTGAATAATTTGCCCTTTGAAATCTGGAGTGGCTCAGTTGTGATGCGCTTCTGTTCCATTCGGAATGATTTATTATTTAACATCTATCAGTTTATTTGATTATTTTTGGCAAGAGGCACAATTATTATGAAAGATCCAAGGCGGAGTTCTTCAAATGAAAATGTGTTCAACATTGAACGTTTATTTTGATGCAATTTATTTATTCTAAAAGATAAAACATAATAATAATGATAATAATAATAATTACCTTGGGATGGTTCCCCAGGGACAATAAGCCCTACTTTAAAAGTTTAATAATCGATTTTATTTTTATTTTCCCAGCTCACAATGGCCTTCGCAGGTGTACTGACTGATGCTGACATCACTGCAGCCCTGGATGCGTGCAAAGGTGACTCCTCCATTTGCAATCGCAACTCAGTTTTTTTGTCCAGCTGAGCTTACTTTATGCGAATTTCAATAACAACCTGCGCTACTTTCAGACGCTGGCACATTCAACCACAAGAAGTTCTTCCAGACCTGCGGCCTGGGTGGCAAGTCCGCAGATGACCTCAAGAAGGCTTTCGCCATCATTGACCAGGACAAGAGCGGTTTCATTGAGGAGGACGAACTTAAGTATTTATTATTACTATTACTATTATTACTATTACTACCTATTACAATAGTATTTATTTTATTTTATTTTTTCTTATCTTAGATGCATAATAATGAGTGGCAGGACTGTAGGTTGTAAGCACAAAACCATTTAGCGACTAACAGTAAACTACAGTAGGATATGTGTACCCAGGCAGTAGATACACATTAGCTCACAGTAGTTCCAAAATATCTAACCCATGCAATGGTTTGTCATAACCAAAATAGTCTATTTCACTTAGGTATGGATCGTTTTTGATTAATATTTCACAGACATGAATTATGTTGCTAAAGAAAACGGTGTGTTCACATGTCTCAGTTGATCTGCATCCAAACTGCACCTTCTGCAGTTAGATTGCATGTGAAGCATGTCTCAGCCAATGGGAACTTGGGTCCCTGAACTCACCACTCACTCTGCCTGCAGGCTGTTCCTGCAGAACTTCAAGTCAGGTGCACGCGTCCTGAACGACGCCGAGACCAAGGCTTTCCTCAAGGCCGGTGACACCGACGGTGACGGCAAGATTGGCGCTGATGGTATTTAAAAAAAAAACAAAAACCCTCCCTCATCAGCTTTTCCCCCACACACTGCAGTCAAATCCTTCTTTGGATATATTTTTTTGTTGACGTAAATGACAACAGTGTTTTTCCTTCTGTCTTTTCGCAGAGTTCGCTGCCTTGGTTAAGTCATAAAATGGCAACTGACCAACACCTGCTCTGATGGAACAACAATGCCCACCTCGACCTCCCCCTTTTCATCCAAATATAAATAATTTTTATACATCTGCTTAAGAGACGTTTCCTCCTATGCAACACCTGTCCAAAATGATGATTGTGAATGTCGCTCGGTTGTGTTCATGTCTTAAATATGAATTTTGCTTATTGTAAAATCTATGATGATGCACTTTCCAGGAACGATCGATAAAAAAGAATAAATATTCTTTTGCTACGGGATTATTGTTTCTCATTATTATTATGTTCCTGTATAATAATTGCCTCTTATCAATAAACATCCCCCAACCCATTCAATAAAGAGGCCATATCCTTAAAGTATTACAAAACGACATTAAGTATGAGACTGTAATTGTACAAATACTTGGACGGTGACAATAATTTTTACATTAATGCAAAACATAAATTGACATAGAGTATATATAAATTTTCCTTTTACTGATTCACCTGTCAAACATTTTTTCATCCAAGTAAAAGTCCTGCATTGAAAACCTTACTTAGGTAAAAGTACGTAAGCAAAAAATGTAGGCTACACGTCAAGCAGACCTTTCAAAATTAACAATACACGCACTGTGCAGTAAAGTGTCCTGTCAGTGTTGCATATAATGCATTTGGATTAATATTGCCGCCTCATTAATATACATGTTGCAATGATTGTGCGCTCCACAACATGAGTAAAACCCTTACTACACACTCACGCACACAAGTGCAGCCTATGACTGTAGTACAGTGTACAGTGTGTACACTTCATGCAGGTCCACCCCACAGCCACTAGATGGGGGTACGTTCATTTCCTGCAGCCAAAACAGACGCGGCCAGAGAGGAGACTACAGCTGTAGTGCTGCACTATTTACTGGCTACTTTTATTTGCACATTTTAGATAGTGAAATTGCACGACTTAAATATATTTTCCTTTAAAACTATTACTGAAAGCCCACAAATCAAAATAGAGTAGCCTATATTGGCTATATTGCACAGGAAATTGAAATGACCGCTTCATTTGTTTTTAAATAGAGAATAGCATCATTTAAAATGAATATAGACACACGTTGTTTTCAACAGCGTTTATGTATTGCAAATAGAGGGCACAGTCTTAATAACTACAGTGAATTATATTTTCTTTCAGTAACTGCCAATTCTCTTTGTCCCAGAGAGGCGACACAGACTGAGATCCTCTCCTCCCAGTCTATATGTCCAAGCCTGAGGCTCATAAAGAACATTAGCAAACGTAAATAAATAAATGATTTCCCAGTAACCATAGAGTCTGCCAGGTATCAACATGGCGCATGACATCATGCACCGGGTGTGGATAAAATCGCACCACTGTTCTCAATCCGGTGCCCTGAGTCTCGTTTTTACACACATTGGATGATTAAGTTTCTCTTTACCTTTTCTGTGCTTCACTAGAACCTAACTGCAGACAGTCGGGCATCACTTGTTGATCACTTGAGGCCCCATTAACAAGTTGGCAGCTGGATTAGGTAGCTGAGAGTGACAAACCGTCGGAGGTAAGCTTTTAGGATGCTGCTAAAGCAGTGAACAAGAGCAACTGCGCGTATTTTGTGCATACATTTTGTTCTCCACGCGTTTAAAATAAAATATATATTGTAAACACTAAGATAAGTCAAACAAAACTCAGAAAATAGAGTGAACCGATTAATATGCCGCGCGCAGGGATTCGCCTACCTGCCCAGCCTGATGTAATCAACACAACCGTCATTTGCCACACCTGAAAAATCCACCAAATCACACTTTCCATCTCTCTCTTTAATTTTTTGAAGGTTGAACAAATAAAAGTGCTCGTCTATTCATTCTTGCGCACGCATTGTCAAGCGGAAAAACAACGATCTTCACAGAAAATTTTCTTCTCCAGTTTTGGAGGGGGATGGGGGCTGTCATATAGAAGCAGTACACAGTCCACAAACACGACAGTAGCTTTACACCCTCATGCCTTTAAATAACGTTTAAAGGCGATCTTTACGCACACGTCGCGACACCTCTCCAGTGCTACATTACCTGCCGTTCGCGTTCGCCAGCTGACGCGTGAGAGAGCGCACTCCTGCCAAGATTCACCCCGTGCTTCAAGCACAAGTGCGTAAATAATCCGACTTCTAAGTGAAAAGTGACCGCGAGGTATTGTGACCGTTTGGCTAGAATTAAGAATGTAGCTGAGTATTAGGTTGCAAATATTTTGGGAATACTTAAAAAAGGTCGACATTTTCTTGTACGGTGTAGTGGTTCGCGCTCTGGACTGTGAATCCAACGATTTGAGTTCAGCTCTCGGGGGGACTTAGTTTATTGTTTGCACTTTAACTGGTGCTTTTATGTTCCACATTGATAGCTTTGAAATTGTAAGTGCTGATCTCCAACCCACGCTGGTGCTGGTTGCTGCATTTGTGCACCTTCAACTACCCCTTATCTCATGGAGAGATATAACCTTCTTTTCCATGTGCTGCTGCAGTGGCCACTCTCCCAGGGATGTGCTTAATGACCCCGGAATTTGCTTCTGTGTCAGACCCGCTGGGGGCTACAAACGTCCTCGGAAAGGCACGCCGAACTGGTCATTTTGCAACTGGACAAATCGTACAGGCAACAAAATCCAGCGTGCTGCTCTGACTTTCAGCAAACCAGAAGAAATAGTTAGTTGAACTGTAGTAGATATGAAACTAGTGCTCGGCTATCTAGGACTGCTGACTATACCGCTGTTGTTTTTTTTGTTTTGTTTTTTTAATGGAGCATGTGCATACCTGAAGCACTGAATATACTGAATATGCTGTATACGGCAATCTGTAGTGGTCATTAGGGTAGCCATTAATGACCTGTTCATATACCAACATTCAATAAAAATCTATGAAGTGTCCATAAGTCTGCACAATTTAAAAACTCCTCACCTTTCAACCCTCATTTCTCAACGGTCACAGTCTAAAATGGGTTTGCTCCAGGTTATTTATCAGATCTTTTACAATTCCATGTCCCATGCGGCTCAATTAGGTCCAGCGATCAGCAGCTTTTAGTAATTCCAAATTCCCAATTGTCTCGTACTGCATTCTCAGTTGCAGCTCCAAAACTTTGGAAGTGTCTCCCTTGTCAGATTAGGTCATCTACCACACTTTCATTATTTAAACCCCAGCTGAAAACATGCCCCTTCTCAACAGCTTTTTCAGGTTCACACTAATTTTAACTCACTGTGTCATTTTCCCCTGTGAATCGCTTTTATTATTAATATTTTTATCATTATTATTTTCATATACATTTTTTTGTATCATTTAATTACTAGATTATTTTAAGTTTGTGTTCTTCATTTTTATTTAAGTATTTATTTATTTATATATTCATTAATATTATTTAAGTATTAAAGCATTTATGCACAGAGCTTGCGTGCTCTAATTTTCTCAAGCCATTTGCCTGACTTGGCATGCTGAAGATAATTTGGTAATGGTTTGCCTCCATATCTTGGGTGCTGTTTTGGTTATATCTGCTTTTTCTGCACCTTTATCAGCCAATCTCCAAACAATTGTGCCTCTCTAATGAATAGTGAACTGCTCTGGCAAATCATTTTCTGCTTGTCCTCAGTTTTTCCTCCTTGCTCCTCTGTGCTCTCCTCATACTTCCCATCACCCTCAGATCAACCTTTATTTTCCTCTCTCTCTTCACTTCCCTCGTACTTTATCCTATCTTATTGCTCACTATCTGCTAAACAGGCAGACCTCTACAAGAATAAAGCATACAGGACTTATATTTGCCTCTTAAACCGCTTACAGCCTCATGCTGTTTTCAACCTGTTTGGTGCTAAGGTACATGAAAGGTCAAACCATCATCAAGGCACACCATATTATCTTGGTAATTGTGAATACTTGAACAAGTGTCTAAACTTATTTATGTTTATGAAGTGGTAACACTAAAATTACAGTACCTTGGTATGGCTGTTGCTACAAATGACTACTTGGAATAACTTTTAGTTGCCACTATATGAGCTCACCTTGTGTCACATCATTTGGGGAGGGATCTGCTGCTGCTGCTATGCTCGCTGACTGTTTCTGAAATTAAAAGTCATGTGTTTCATGGTGTTAAGTTGTGCTGGGTCATTCTGATAGATATAGGGTCACATCTGACATTGGCTCAATGTCTTTAGCAGCTGCTGACAGCTAAATCATTCTTAATCTGATAGTTATGCTCTGCTCACCTTTCTTTTAAAGAAATGTGTTAGCAGCTGGCTTTCCTCAGTTTGCTTTCTCTCCTTTCTTTTCTTTTCTGATACCCCAATTTTGCTTTCTTGGGAGAAGACATGACTCACGTGCATTAGCAGTCACCTAGATCCTATAAATTAGCTGTGCTGTAAGAGTCCTAGTGCAGGTGCAGTTAAAAGTGAGCCTCAAGTATTTTTGAGACTCACATTTCAGGAATGTAGCTGATTTACTGAGGCTATTTAGTTATGAGACTAATTACTTAGGATTAAAAAAATGCAAACACAAACAAATGTTTCATTCCAGGCTTGTGTGGGTCCCTCCTGCCATTGGGGGCCCCCACTACTACGCCCCTGTGCATCATCATTATAATCATCGCGGGATATTGACAGAAGGGGGTGACCTCCTGTTTCTTAATCAGTACAGTTGACAAAGCAATTCTTTGAGACTGAGCCCCGCCCTCCCGCGTCAGGATCAGCCACTCTGAAGGTTAGAAAGCACCGGCGTCCCTGACATTCACTTCTGAGCATGTGTTTGAGGTCCATACTGTAGATTTGACTGGCGATGAACTGAGTCCTATTTAATGTGACCCCATGTGTGTAGTGGCATACATGTGGGCAGGCGAAGCACGACAGACTGCGGACAACAGCTGCAGAGGTCGTTCAGGTGTTGACCTCTGAAATCATCTTGCTCTTGAACTCTAAGATGACAAAAGACACGTGGTCCTTCTGCAAGGCTATAGTAAAACAGACTTTTAAGGTTCCATGCCAGTTGACATCACATTTCCCATACTTCAGATGTACCGAAAAGAGTATATTTTCATAGGGACATGGCTCAGGTGTTTGGGGACTGCTACCAGTAAAAGGATATCTGCATAAAAGGGTAGGGGTGGGGTG
>VUQS01019724.1:2268-15964 GCA_015108495.1 Heterochromis multidens
GTTGTTTTTTTTTTTTAATGCTTTTTTTTTTTTTTTGGTTTCCATTTTTTTTTTTTTTTTTTTTTTTTTTTTTTTTTTTTTTTTTTTTTTTTTTTTTTTTTTTTTTTTTTTTACATGAACAATTCTACATTTCTAAATGTGACTTAGTGTCCTCACAGACCTGGATCTCCTCCGACGATTATATGAACGACTTCTGGAATGACTTCTACTGTACGTCCGGCTGATGGGAACAACGGAAAACAGCAAAAACACAGGTTTAACTTCAACATCATAGGTTAGTAACTGTAAAATGGATCGTGCACACATTTATAAATTCACCTTAACGCAACAAAGACATTTTTGAGTTTTTGTTTAGGAGTCTATATAGAAAAGTAAAATGTCAACTAAAGAATATTCCCCTTCAGAGTGTTTCAGAGTGTACCTGTGACTCTTGTAACTTCGATATGTGCTGCTGCGAGAGCGAGATCGTCCTCTCCCATGTCTCCTCCAACTCCTGCTGCGGCTCCTAAAAGAGCAACGATGCTGTAACTTACATTTTACTCAAATCGAACAATTTATTAAGATTTAAAGATGGTGTCTGTAAATCTCTTTTGTGCTTTACTCTCACTTACCTTGAGGAGTAGCTGGAGCTGTGGGATCTACTTCTGGACCTGCTGTAGGAGTGGGACCAACCCCGGGAGCGTGACCTGTGACTGGAAACAGAGTGGGACTTTCTAGACACGGACCTGGACTTCTTTGGAGAGCGTGTGTGTGACGTTCCCTTTGCTTTTCCCACAGAGGGGGATCTTTCTTCACTTGAGCTCTCCTGGTTTCTAGGCCTCTGGTTGAGCCGTGCAGTCTTACGGACCTCATCAAACAGAGATCCTGGTCGGACGCGGCTTTTGCTTTTTATCTCCATTCTGACTCCTTGCATGTTGAGGGTCTGGTTCTCTTGAGTTTGGACATTTTTCACAGTGACAGGTGGTGCATTCACATTCTGTACAGCTGATGTTCCTTTCAGTGGCCTCCATTTTAAATTGATTACAGTGGCAGTAGGTTTGCCAGCGGTTGCTTTGTCTTGCAGTCCACCAGCTGTTGTTGTGAAACTAAGAGCAGACTGTTCTTTGCTATGAGGTAAAGCGCTGTCACTGCTTTCCATTTCTGAAGAGTTTGAGGTAGATTTTAGCGTTAGTTCAGGAGCGCTGTCATGAGAATCACACAGGACTGAACGTTCAACAATTTCAACATCATGCTCCGGGGTACAAATGTCCATATCGTCTAATGACTCTTGCTCTGGGACACTTGACAAGTGAGAACTGCTGGCGATGTTCCTGTTGGATGACTCTTGGTGAGGTTCAGTGTGTTTTGTGTTTTTGTTGATACCATCTTTTGTCCTCTGTTGCCCCCTTTCTTCTTCTGCTTCTTTAGTAGGATTACAGCTTACATTTTGGTCCTTTGCGTTCATGTTATTAACACCAGGACTTTCTTTAACAACTCTTCTAGGACTATGTCTCTCCCTTTTGGATTCGTCGTCTTCTTCTTCCTCTCCAAACTCTAAAGGTGGTTGCCAGTGAAAAGTCTCTTTCACCTTCTGATGTTTTCTCTTAGTTTTCTTGGCTTTGTCCTTACTTTGATGGGAGCCGCCTTTATTCTCACCTCTCCTCTTATGTTTATGCTTACGTTTCGTTTTCTTCTTGCTCTTGTGCTTCTCTGGCTCTACAGCTTTCTCAGGACTTTCCTCTGACAGACCAGAAGCTGCCAGAGCATTCCCTCCCTCAGATGTTTTTCTGGAAATCTCATAATCCGATTCTGAACTAGCCTCCCCTTCCTCTTTTTCAGAAATGGCTAATGTCCTAGCTGTTAAATTTTCAGAGTCACTTTCTGAATTCCATCCAGTAACAGAAGATAACTTCTTCTCCAGAGATTCACTATAATGAGCCACCTTTTTCTGCATTTTTAATGGCATAGTGCTGTTGCTCTGGCTCACCTTATCACTGTCACTGTCCCATTCAGACCTGCTATTAAAGCTCTCCACTGGCACTGAACTGTAATGTTTTGTCTCAGGATCCTGTGAGCTGCCCTTGTATTTTATTTTCTCCACAGAGCCACTGATATCAGGACTGTGCTCACTGTCTGTCCTGTTCTCCGATCCTGACTGAGCATCTTGAGTGCTGGTTAGTGAAATGAACTTATCTACATTTTTTATTCTCTTCAGAGAACTGTAGTACTCCTTCCATTCCTTGTCTAGTGATTTCTTCTTTCTGCTACTTGTTTTCTGGGACTTTTCAGACTCTGATCTGCTGTAGGATGATGACCTGCTCTTGTGCCGATGAGTGGATCTGGACCTGGACCTACTATAAGTCCTACTCCGTGAGCGACTGTAAGAACGGCTGTAGGACCTGCTCCTGGATGAGCTACTGCGCGAGTGCCGTGGAAGTTTTTGTGCTTTGCTGCCTTCAGAGTCACCTGGCAGAGACTTTGGTGTAGCTGAAGTCTGAGATTTTTGTGCTGCGCTATCAATTGCTTGCCCAGTGGAGGAAATGTTACTGGGAGCTACTTTAGCTTTAATTTCCTGAATATGGATGTAAGAGGGTTTCCAGGGTTTCTGACCTGGTTTCCAGCGTGAAGGAGGAGGACTGTCGCTCAGCGGGATCACAGGGACACTTTCAGGAGCTGGGACAGTTGGCAGTCTGGGGACAGGTGTGACTTTGCTCTCTTGAAGCTTCTCACTCACAGGAATTGTGACGTCTGGCTTGCTTATCTTTTTCTTTCTTGGAGATCTGGAAAAACTCCTTTTTCTGGGTGGTGACAAAGATCTGGATCTGGATCTGTACCTTGATCTAGACCGGGACTGAGAATAGGACCAAGATCTGGATCTAGAGAAGGATCGCCTTCTAGATCCAGACTGGCTTCTAGATCTTGAGTAAGACCGGGACCTTCCCCGAGATCTGGATCGACTGGACGTGTAGGACCTAGAGTAGGATCGGGAATCCCTGTATGACTTTGACGACCGCCGTCTTCTTCTGTTAGAAGAATGATGTTGACTTGAAGAAGAACAAGTTGGAGAACGAGATCTTCTGAACGCTCTCTCTGCAGATACTGACCTTTCCCCATCTGATGGGTAAGACTCTTGAGGTTTGGTCTTGGAACTCTTCTTCTTGCCATGTTTCCGTTTTTTGGCCTTCTTCTTGTGTTTAGATTTCTTCTTCGCCTTCTTCTGTTGGCAGCGCTGGCTGGACCTCTGAGAGCTGCGGTCTGAGGAGTGCTCTGCAGACCGGGACCATGCAGAGTCGCTTCTGTCGTCCCATCTGCTTGAGGAACGGTCATTCAATCTGTTAAGTCAAAAGATGCATGAAAGAAAATAGAGGGAAAACTAGTGTTTAAAGTTAGGAAGTAAAACACTTGGTCATACTTGTCTCCTTTGCTCCACCGCTCGATGCTTGGCGGTTGATAAATTTTGGTTCTCTTCATTTCCTCTTTCCAGTGTGGTGGAGTTTCACTGCTTCCTCGCTCCTCTACAGATGCAGAGCGCGATTTAGACCTTGTAGGAGTGTGATACCGCTGCAAAAGTAAAAAATAAAGAAGGGAGTTGCTGATGGTTCCACATGCGTGCATTTGCAAACAATTCGTTCAAAGTAATTGTGAAAGAATTTAGGCTAGAGATTTTTTTTTTATGTCCTTTCTTAAAAAGTCTCCTCAGATTTATCTTATGACCCAAGATTAGAAACCACAGTTTTATGAAATTCACTCCTGTGACTCGAGCTTGTAAAAAAAAATGAGCATTGCATATACATTATATTAGCAATCTCTGATCTTAGTTGAGGTGCACTTACTATTGTTCCTCTGCCTCTGATCTTCCGCCCAGACTTAGACACTACTGGTTTCTGGTCAGCTGGAAGAGTTACTTCTTCTTTCTCAACTCTGAAAATTAATTTTGAAAATGAAATCAAATTGCAGCACTTACTGTATTTACTTAGGTGTGTGCCGGTTACTGCATACACTCAAAATATTCTTATAAAAACAATATAAATGAAGCACGACTTAGAACTGACATTTCAGTTTTATTTTCCTGAGATGGCATGTCCCGTCGGAGTAGGAAGCGGTTTTCTGGCACTGGTGGGATTTCCTCTGGCCGAACAACAGGCTTCTCTCTCTTCCCACCCAGATCCTTCTCTTCTTCCACCTCATTTTTTCCATCCTGTATCTCTCTTTCCACAGGACTGTGAGAGCAGTTATATTTTTGTTAAGGAAAACAAAACAAAACAAAAAAAGCTCCTAAATCTGTCAGTATTGAAATTTATACAGGCTCAATTGCTGGAAAACGGTGACAATACACTTTAAGGTACATGTGGGTATTTATATAAGCATGTAAAAAATTTGATCATGAACAAGAATAAACATAAATAAATAAATAAAATCACCTTTGCTTGGAATGCAGAGTATCTGCACCTTTTTCCTTCTTTGATTGCCTCCTTTTCTTTTTGGACCGTTTACTTTTCGAATGTCTCTTTTGCTTGTGATGTCTGTGCTTTTCATCAGACTCACTTTCAGAGTCTACTGAAGAGAACTGGGAGGACGAGTCATGGGAGTTGAGGGACGAGTCAGCAGAATGGGAAGCTCTTTTCCGCTTGCCTTCTAGCACTGCAGGAACAAATATAACAATGCGTGAAAATAAATTAAAATGTGTTCATTCCTAAGAATTCTTTATTGGAATAAGTTAGTAAAAGAAGATGGAAAGATCAGATGCCAGGAGTCATTTTCAGGGTAGTATGACACAAGTACAAGAAAAGCTTTGTTTGTTTCTTCCTGGTATGTTAGAGGCAACGAAAGCAGCCCTGGCAGAATCAGGTGGACTGAAGCCAACTGAACTCCACAGAGATCACCTCGCTGATCCTCATTAAACAGAAGATCCGGTTACACGCCCCATGCTAATGCCAGTGGGGGGGAAGACGCTGGCATCCAAACGCCAACAGAATGAGCATGAGCATGAAATATGACCCAGTTATAATCACAGGCAACACACGTAATTCCTCACTGGAAACAAAAACAAAAGAGCTTACAAATGTGTAACCTTGTGCACAGATAATCTATTCAAGCTTTTGTATTATAAGAAAACTTACAGTATTACTACACTTGCTGGGTGGCAACACATCAAATCTAAATGAAAGGTGAGATTTTTTATACAGTAAGTCTGTATTCTGAGGGTACTGTCTAATTGTATTCTGTATTTTCTCAAAGACCAAAGAGAAAATCCTGTTTGAATACAATTCTCCAAAAACCACAATACCCAGGATGTGTTTGGCCTTTTCATCAGATTTACTGATAAAAAAACAAAAAACAAAAAAAACAGAACAAAGCTAATCCTAACCATTAAGACAAACAAGATCTGTTACTGAACGTACCATCGTTTGCAGACTTGGTGATCAGCTGTCCACAGTCGACCACTCTCACATCAGCGTAGGGTCTGCTAGCAGAATCAGTCTTCAATCCCTCAATCTTCTTTATCACTTCAAATCCGGAGATGACTAGACCAAAGACAACGTGGACTCTGCACAGACAAGACAGATTTGAAACTATATTCAACATAAAATTTAGTGTTGTCTTACTTCAAAGGCCCTGACAAAACTTTGTGCCTCAATCAACTTCTTCCTATGAGAGAAAGTATCCTACATCAGTACAGTGCATTCAGCTAAAGTCTGAAAACTACTAAAAGGGTTATAATCTATTAATGCCCCTGTCACACAGAACTAGATAATGGTTGGCAACCGCCTGGCAACTACCAGTCGCTAGGGGAAAAAAAACAAACTTTTGCCTGACCAGCCGCGAGTGGTTGCTGAAGGTTGCTAGGTGAAATTGGTTGCAAAGATTTATACGGTGCTGCACCAAAAATCTCCTTGTGATCGCTTTGGTCACTACCAGATTGCTGTAGTCACTCGTAGTTTGCATGGAATATGCAGACTTGTCTGCAAAACCTCACCAATTATTTGTTGTGAAACTGTGAAGATTGTGAAAACGCCGTCAATGGAGACCGTTCGTCTTCAAAGTAAAAGTTGCGCATTTTGTAACGAGTTGATTTTGGCAGTAAGGCACAGCTTTTACTCTGAAGGTGAAAAGACTGTGTTTCCAGTTTGCGACACACTTTCAGTTTCACTACCTCTCTGCGGTTAGTTTGCAAGTGTTTGCAGACAAGTCGGCATCTTTGCATGGAAAACGCCGAATTGTCTAAACAACCATTTGGAGAGTAGTTGGTG
Source organism: Heterochromis multidens (assembly GCA_015108495.1). NCBI lineage: Eukaryota > Metazoa > Chordata > Actinopteri > Cichliformes > Cichlidae > Heterochromis > Heterochromis multidens. Next base: position 8,499 of record VUQS01019724.1, read on the forward strand.
AGTGCTTGCAGATAAGTCAGCATCTTCCAGGCAAAGTACAGGTGACCCCGGTAATCTGCTACCGACCAAAGCGGGGAGGTTTTTGGTGCAGCAACCTCTTTGCAACCCATTTCACCTAATGACAGCCAGCAACCAGTCAAGGAATACACATCTTTGCCTAGCAACTGGTGATTGCTGGGGGGGGGTCGCCAACCAGGCTGCATTAATCAGAGTTCAGCAACATAGAAACCGAATAACAGTTGTTGGGATGTCTGCTTACTGCCAACATAATTCAATCAAACCAACTTTTTTTTTTTTTTTTAAATAAATTATATATGAATAGTTTTTAAGCCTCCTTTTCAAGAGCTTTAAGGAAAAAGAATCAAGGAAAATGTTAGAAAATATATGCAGAATTTGAATGAGAAGTTGAAGTTCATTATCAGCTGTTTGCACCATTTTGTAGACTTTAGTTAAACCTACCCATCAAGATGAGGCGCCATCTTAGTTGTGCTGATTATGGATAATCCAGCAGTAAGCCAGGTGGGGAGTCGACCAAAGGCAGAGGCAGGGGCATGAAAAGGGGAAAAAAGGAGAAACGAATGAGAATAAACAAATACCTCTAACAAAGTGGGGATGCTACTGTACCACAGGGAAAATCTCAAAAGGAATTGTGCGACAAACCTTTCTTTAATGACATTTGATTACAAATCAATTTTGAAAACACTTAACAGCAGAGTGCAGTAAATTGCATTATCATTTTTTTTTTGTTATAAAATCAATTTGCACTGAGACAATCTATCTACATTTTCTCCTTCAAGAATTTGTAATCATGGAGGAAAATGTCAATCTTATGTTCAGAACCTGTTTTTCTGATAAAGGAAGATAAATAACATGAGTCACCTCAAGCCATTTGTGAAATATTTAAACATGTCCAAAATAAACACTGTACTGTGCAGAATGTTTGCAAAGACAAACTACTCAATGATAAATACAGTCAGGAGAGAGAGAAACACAGCCTTTGAGACACATTACCTTGGAAGAGCAGGATGCTAGAGTTTCTGTAAATTTTACACAAAAACGGCAAGAGAAAAAATGTAACAATTGTAGGTGAAAAAGAATGAATCCAATGTTTCTCTTCAGTTTGAAATCTAACTGCACACAGAGGAGGGGACTGCTGATGGTCACACTTAATGACAAATTCTACTCTACAGTTTCAAAACAGAAAAAAGGGACAGAAAGCAAAAACTAATATGAAACTTTATTAAGAATGACAGTAAAATAGTGGGGTGGGGGGGTTAAGTTAAAAAAAAAATGTTTTACTTAAAGTTACTTACATGAAAAACTGTGAGCCGTTGGTGTCCTTCCCACGATTGGCCATCGACAACAGGAAGGCTCTGTCGTGTTTGAGACTGAAGTTCTCATCTGTCGGAAGCAGATATAGAGGATGCTAGTGTTAATAAAAAATATTCATTAAAAAAAAAAAGAAAAAAAAAAGAAAAGCGCATTAATCCATTAAAGTTTTTCGCTGTCTCACCAACCTACCCTTCCATAAAGTCAGCTGTCAACGCAAAAGGCTTCTGTTGGGCCAAATATTACTGTAATCAGTTTCTAAAGCACCAAACCAGTAATGTCTAGATACAACTTACACTTTTCAGATCAAACGGTACCATATTGGTTTCTGTTCATATCATAGAAGGGGACCCACTTGCTGAGGTGTGAAATATGTTATATACATTTTTCAAAATCAACCTTTTCATTACACTTTTCATATTTCAGGGATCATCCATTGTAGGAGGTCCAGAAAACAATCTAATTTATAAAAGGAACCATTATCAAACGAGTGTGCTCTTGATTGCAAGGCTACCAAGTTGTATTTAGATGTCTGGTTTACATGTTGCTCTGAGTTCACCATCAGTTTAGCAGGGTGACATAAAAAAGCTTTCAAAAGTTAGAGAAAGATGTCTGGACCACTGATTTAGGAGATTCTTAATGAGGGTCTGGTCCATCTCAAAAGGAGACGTCACTGACAATTCTTGCTTTGAGGTTCCTGCTCAAAAAAGCAGTTACAGCTGTAACAGCTGTAACGTAAGGTGGTAGAACTCTGTTGGATCACTTAAAGAAAGTTTCAAGGGGGTTTTTCAAAGCAGTGCTTTGCAAAAAAACAGTCCAGAGTAAAAGTTTAAACAGAATGATTCTACACAGTATAAAGGTGATTAATGGAATATCTTCATCATGCTGTCTGCATGGATTGAAGGTATGCTTTTCAATGCCTGTATTTTTGTTCTACTAGATCCATGTTGTAATAGTGAACATGAAGTCATCTTACTAATGAGCAAAACCACCCATCTGTTTCTGGCTACATGTCCTGCTAGTTGGCTATAAACGCCACTTATTTAGCATAAAAAAGTAATTTGAGTAGCCAGAGTCTTTAGGGAGAAAACCCTTCGGTACAAATGCGCGTCTGTGACGCTGCGAGCGTTTGCACTGCTTTCACTGACTGAGGAAGGTGGTGGGGACGATGTTGACATGGTGTTACGGAGCTGTGTACATCTCTTACCTTTTCATTTTGCAAAAGACCACTCTATAAATAAGAGAATATGTTGAAAATTTTAGGCAGGAAGATTGCTTTCAGTTAAGAGAATGCCTACTCTCCATGCTGATTTGATAAAGCCTACTACTGTTACTATATAGACGAAAGAACTATACAAAAGAAAAGTGAAGGTCAGCGCAGTCATACATAGGACAATTCACACACAAAAAAAAAAACATTAACCACCTATGCAACATTATATTCATGCTTGTTGTTTTTTTTAGTATAGATATCAATATTATTAGATTATTAGATAACTTGATATTCCAAATACCTTTAAAGTAGCCTCCATATATGGATTCCCCTCCTCTTCCATTTCCTATAGAAATTAATAAAGTAAAATAAATTAACAGCAGCTTCTTTATATTGCATCAGAATAATTGTGTGTAGATGCTGAAAAAGGTGCTGTCTCATCAGCAAAAACAGCAGTGATTCATGTTTATTGAGCTCATTTTTGAAGTGGCTTCCATATTCAGGAAACAGTAGCCTCCTGGATTCCTGCCATGAACACCCACAACAAAGCCATAGTGCATGTTTACGGTATGTTGGCACTTTGATGAGATTAACAGCTTTGATCAGTTTTTACCCATTTTAATTTAGGTGGTAATTAATGTTATTATTGAAAAACATTTTCCACCTGGAGAGCATTTAATCCTTCTTAAAAACAACCCAAATGAGAGGCTTTTTTCCTCCTCACATAAGCTGTGTTATGCTCTGTTGCTTTTCATTAGATTTTAGACTGAAATAAACAAACTAGCAAAATAAAAAAAGGTGGAGCAGTGTGAACACATTCTTAACTTTTAAAGTAAATAGGGGATTATAACATTACCTTCGGTGAAGTCGCCTCCCTGAATCATGAAGTTTTTTACAACTCTGTGAAATGTGGAGCCTTTGTAGCACAGCTTTTTCCCTGTGACTTTCCCAGTTCCCTTTTCACCTGCAATGACATGCATGTTAACTGAGCTCTCATCAAAAACAAAACACTCAAGCTGCTAATACACAAAGTGCTTCTGTGTTTACTAGATGTTTTTAAGAAACACAGGCCTTTAATATTGCCAAAAATGAATAAAAAACACATTTGGGTGGTGGCTTTCAGTAAACTATATGCCTTTAGTCTAGCATCCTGTTGTTTCTCCCTTGGAGGATTGCCAAATTCATTAATAAATCTTTCACTGGACCAATACTAACCGGGGACACAATACTGGCCCAAAGCTATTACCCTCCAGAGTCCCCTTACTCCTGGGGTGAGAGGACGTGAAGGCAGGATTTAATTAGATGTGTTGATGTGTTGAAGGTGGCTTTCAGCAGAGAGAAGGCTGTTGAAAAGCTAAGCTAAGGGTTTAGTATTTTACTTCTTTGGCTTCGGCACTGTTCCAAGGGTTTGGTTTCCTTTGGTGTGAGTTGATCCAGTTCTAAAAGGACACATTAGAAACTTTGAGAAAGTCGCAGCAAACTGCACCAGCTGAATGGTGTGTATTACTGTTTCTCTGGTGTGCTGTCTGTGTGTGTGTTGGTTCAGGAACAGACAAACGAGCCTTTTCCCATGTCTGCCTTTGCTGCCATCGCATTCCCATTGGTCAGGTGGGGTGAAAAATGAGATGGGGGAATCGCTCGACTATGTGTTTGCAGATTTATGACTTTCTCTAGGCACACCACTGCTTCTACAGTAGACTCTGCTCTGTGGGATGAAATATCTAGGGAGATAGACCAGCCGCACCATAAGTCATAAAATGGCCAAAAACGAAGGTGGTATATATTCTTTCTTGCGTCATTTTCATTTTATTTCACTTATTTAATAATGCTTTCATTGTTATTTTATTGTAACAATTAGATAAACCTTGTTCAGTTGTACTTCTGTGAGGACAAACAGATGAGGCAGTCAACATTTGTAACACAGCCAAGCAAAGACGCAATCAAGAACAACCGGACTTTCCAATGTTTATCTCTCAAAGCTATATCCGAAAAATGTAGTTTACTGAACAGTTTCTGATGCTTAAACTGCAGCAAACCTCTCGTCTGTGAGGGGAAAACCCCCACTCAGCAGCCACATGCCTAGGGGTGCAACCTGGCCAGTCAGCCAGCGACATTTGTCCCCTTAAAAATGCTTTATTTATGCTAGCGCAGTTGTGTTCGTTTGTGAAAGTATTTGCCTACGGAAAAAAGGGTTTTTAACCACTGCAAACATGTTCCTGTGCATTCCTCTAAAATCCCAACTGCACGTTGCTTGATGTGGATGACGCTGTGCATCGGTCAAATGCTGACTGGTTGACAAGTGGGTTAAAACAGGGAAGGAAATGACAGGAGTAGGAGAAGTGTGAAAATCAAAGGTTAAAAAAAATAAAAGTACAGACAGTGGCTGCAGTGGATAATTTTCATTGTTTTTAACACTCTGTTTCACTTCAGCTCTTTGTATGTTACAACTTCGCTCTTCTCCGTGGCTGGCTGATGGACCAACAACAGCACAAGCACGAGTAGCCAACAGACTGGTTGCAAAACAGATTTTTGACACTGCCCCCAACTGAAAACAAACTCTCTCTGCAGGTAGACGGGCAGTCCGTAGCTGCCAATGGACTGCCAACGTGCTACCACCGCTGGACCATAACTTCCCCATCAGTGGTGCTGGCGAGTCTTCAATCTTTAGCCTGTAGCGATAATGCTGTGCAGATTGTGATCAATCAACAGTTTCTTGTAAACCAAGTGGAGTATTTATCAGGAGTTTAGTCATTTATGTGACTATTTATCTATTTGCATCATTATTAAACCACAATAATTTAAAGAACGGACACAGTTTGACATCTTCAAGTTAAAAAGTCATTAAAAAAAAACAAACAAAGCTAGATGAAATCTGTTTTTTTTTTTTTCATTTTAATCAAGTAGTTTTGAAATTTTAGGAAACATAAGAGTGAAAAACGTGAAAATTTTGGACGTTAGCCTGCTGCGTCACATTTTTAACAGAATTATTTAATATGCAATTCACTAAATGCTGCAAAACATTTCAGTGGAAGATATCCTTGAATAAGCTTTACTCACCAGTACACAAACAGAGAAAGTTTTTGCTTGTCTTGGGACAAATATCCGAAAAAAGCTGAAAGACTATACGCCCAACTACAAGACACAAAAGGAGGAAAGAAGAATCACTAAAAATATGAAAAAAGTCAAAAGAAATCACATATAAAAAGGAAAACAAAGGAGAATAATCTTTAATAGTTCAGCACTACAATTAAGATTTACAATTAATTAGCCCTAGTGTTACTGCACACAAGGAGCCTGTGGTGACACTCAGACATTACAGAAACTTCTCTGTAGTTAATGGCAAGTCTGATACTATTCCCCAGTGCGAGGGATAGCTGTGGAAGAAGTGAGTCAGTTACATTTTTCAGGATAAGGCCACTAAAACAGTCTGGTCCATATTTGCATTCTTATCAGCCAATAAGGGCTAGTCTTCTATATAACCACTCAGCACAGATACAGCTGAAGCCAAACCAGTCTACCAAGTTTATGTACCACTGAGTGATCCACTTTCACTTTGTAAATGAATATCAATGAAAAGCTCGAGCTACAAAAACAAACTCTGTACATAACATGAATTTAAATATCTTTTTTGATGTTATCAGTTCAAAGTATGGAAGTTACTAACTAATCCCTCCACCTGTAAATTGATAAGGATTTCCCTTACTTGGCTCCCGGTTGAGCTCCACATCAAAGTAACACTGAGGGCGGTCTTTCACCCCCATTGCGATCAAAGTCCAGATGACCTAAAATGCAAAAAGAAAACAAAAGAAGCTAAGCAGAAAAATAATGCAGCTCCCCTTGTTATATGTGAGTTTAAGCCTAGAGAGACACAGCACATTGAAAAGAGGACGTATAAAATGGAGAGACTAAATGACAGCAAAGGAGGAAGAAACAGAAAGGGGAGGAGAGAGCAAAGGTAGGGGAGAGGGAGAGAGAAAGAGAAGTCTATGCAAATCCAAGCAGAGAACACTACAAACTCCTTACTGTATATTTACTGCTCTATGACAAACACTGAAATGTCACCGCTCCCGCTGAGCCTGCTTTGTAACATTAATTATATCCTCAAAGTGTATCTACAGCTTTTAGTTTGAGCATGTTTGATTTACATGTGGACAAGCACCCAGCAGACAATGAAAGCAAACACCATCAACAGACCCCAGTGTTTACCCTCATCACGTGACAAAATGATCACAAAAAAAACGTAGTACTGTTTTCAAAACCATGCCCCAACTTGTTTAATGTCAGTGCTCTACTACTGAGCCATGAAGCGGAAAAGCACAATGTTTTCAATCCTAATTTTAACCACAGCTACAGTGCAAGGAAATGTTTTGTCTATCTGGAATTTGTGTGGGTGAGTGGACTGATCTGTCAAACAGCTTTATCAGTAATCAAAGTGCAACATAGTAAGGAAGCCAAAAAAATAAGTAAAAATCACAGCAACTTCTCAGCAATGTCTGAATTAATTCAACTTTTGCTCGACATTTCATTAACAAAAAAACAAAAAACAGCAGAAATGTGTTCGAGGGGAAAGAGTTTCTGCAGCTGAATAAGCAGAACAAAAGGATTACTGCACTCAGCTTCACTTCAGGCCACTTAAAGTACCACACCACAAGCTTTCAGTTGATGGAAACAATTACTGAACAATTACACAGCAATATAAAGGAGCACGCTCTGAAATACAGTACTGTGAAAGAATATATATCACCCTCAGTGATTTTTTCTTTTTTTTTTTTTTGCATATTTGTCACACTTAAATGTTTCAGGTTTCCCTTGATAAATGAAAATCATCATTTGAAAATTGCATTTTGTATTTACTCGGGTTATCTCTGTCTAATATTAATATCTGATGGTCTGAAACATGTAAGTGTGACAAATATGCAAAAAA
>VUQS01019725.1:1569-13109 GCA_015108495.1 Heterochromis multidens
AGAGAGAAACTGGGGGGGAAATCAAGGTAGCCTTAGAAACCAGAAAGGGGAGCAGAGGGGTTTCTGGGAGCTCTAACCCTCACCCCTTTTTAGCACTTTTACAATGGTTTGGTTATGAGCTGTATGCATACAGTAAAACTGGGAATCAAGTAAAGTCACAGTGTGTTGGTGTGCAAATGCATGCACGTATGTAAAGTTTTATCCTCCCAGTTTAATTTGGCAACATCTGTGACTGCTGGTGGCAACAACATTTTTTATAGTTCCAGAGTTATAACAGGACAGAATTCACTACTACTACAAACTGTTAAAATGAAATAGCAGTGTTCATCCTCAGCAATTGAGCACAACCCAATTACCAGACAAGACCATCAATATTAGTCTGTTCAGCGAAACTCAATGGCACCATTTCCAAACTGCTTGCTTTGGCAACCACAATATGCTGGACTGGCAGTCTGGCGTGTCAACTGTTAAGTGTTTGTTTAGGATGAAGGAACTAATGTGAAATAGAAAGACTACAGTTAGGTTCTAATGTTTAATCAAATGTGTCTGCAGATCTGTTGCAGGATGTTTCACCTGCAAAGTCAGATGAGCCACACCTTTTCCTTTCTGTCTTCTGACACAAGGACACACCACTACATGCAACGGTACTAAATATTGATCCTGAATGTAAATCATGAGCTGCAGATGGTCAATATTGGACTACATTATACGGTAATTACAGAAAACAATTACAGAATAATAAATGCCTACTGCTGAAACCCTGAATTAATGTTAATCCTTAATGTTAAGCGCTGTCATCCTCTATGCTGACCTACTGTCTTCCAGTTTCAGCTAACTTCCCTGCAGAGTTGACAGATTTGAGGAATGACAGCAGAAATGGTCAGTTACAGGGGGTTAATGTCGGGGCTGTCAGGACGACACAGCACAGCAGCTTAACTGACCGTTGCAGTTTTACCTCTGGGAACAGGAAAGACGTATGTGGTCCAGTCTAATGAGACTATTACTAGCCTTCCAGTGCCTCTGGGAAATGTAGAAACACAAGTACACAGACACATGCACAGGGAAATTAAGTTTTATTGCATCTCAGAGTCAGGAACCAAACTGTTGGAAAAGCTGTGGCTAAATTATTGTTCAGTGATTTAGGATTTTACTGCCTTTTCTTCTTGGCCTATTCACTATCCTGTCCTCTCCCTTTTTACCCTCTCTACCTCTTTTCTCTTCTTTTGTGTTTTCTTTTCATCTTACTATGTCTTTGTTTAAAGCTCTTTCAGTTCCATGCAATCTTAGTGTCTCTGTTCTTCTTAGTCATTCTTTCTCTCTTCCATTTTCCCCTTTACTGATCTCTGGCTTCTAATCATTCACATGAACTTCAAACTGAACTCAGCAGCACACAAATAAATACTCTGCATGTACATTGATGCTACAAAGAAAATTAACTGACTGTTACGTTGGTGCCTGTCATGGAGTAGGCCTGAAATGCTGCTGCATATAATGCATATAATTCATCTGCCTGATGATTAGTGAAAACATCAGGCAGATGAAACAGAGTGTGCACAAAATAAATGGCTATGTGGCAAGGAAAACTTTTACTTAACTCAACCATAATTGTCAGCTCATGATTTTCATCATGATGGAGCCTATCAAATTCACAGGGGAAAATTAACTGAACTGACACAATATTAAAAATGAATAATGATACACAATGACACCACAGTTACAGCCCGGACAATTTATCTGTGGGCTGATATTAGGCATTTGTGGATGTATGAGTACTGGAATTTATAACAGCCAATAAATGAAAATTTAAGAAGTACAGAAGAGATGGGAGAAACACCCTTCAACCATGTTATGAGTGTTGACAATGCATAGTTTGTCCACCAGAGGGCATTCTGCGACTTCCCTGTTGCCAATACCTGTTTGAAACTTGGAATCTGCATGACTAATTGATTAAACATTGCTGCCCTTGCAAGTCAGTAGTAGAAATATTAGTCGGTTATACGTATTATTTTTATTTTATTAATGTACAATGGCATGTACCATTTGAAACATGTTATGATGCCACCGGCCACAGCCAAGGGCTGCAGCCCTGGCAGATGGCTGCACCCCGCTCTCTCTCTCTCTCACTCTCTGTGAATGGAAGTTGTGAACAAACAAGGGGGGATGTAAAAATATGACAGCCGTGCTAACCAGCGTTGTACTTATAAAAAGTATATATAAAAAGTAAGCGACTGTGTGTCAACTTTGTGTGTCAACTTCAGAATAAACTGGAATATAACCAAGCAACCAAAGCGATGTGTAACCATATTCTGCACTGGGATGTGGATGCTAGCATGAAAGAAACCAAGTCTACTGCTGCTATGGTAGCCAGGCTGATCTGACACTGTATGTTTGCAACATACATGGTGCAAAGTGCCACACATTTAAAACATGATTTGATTAACAAGGAACGTGATTAATGGTTTCATATAACTCCTAAAATACAAACAAAATATTTATTTGGCCAATGTTTAACATCATCCATGTAAAGTGTGTTCAGTTTTGAATGTTTTATTAGGGTTTTCTGTCTTTTAGACTAGTCAGCTAGTCAAATTTTTTTTCTCTTGTTTAAACAACTAGCAAATTAGCCACCAGAAACAACCTTATTTGGAACACCACAAACACAACAACCAGCTGATCCAAGCAGAGTTGGCCAGATCCCAAAAGAGTAAATGAATAACTACACATAACAAGGGTTAGGGAAATATGTTTATGTCCCGTGTATGACAGGAAAAAAAAAACAAAAACAAAAAAACAAAAACATTGATATATAGGAATATCAAAGTTTTAAATCACCAAATATCAGCATTGGTCTTAAAAAAATTCTGTATCAGTCAGGCTCTAACCACAATGCAGGGAATAAATAAATAATACCTGCTTGTTGAGTTCAGTTACACAGATACGCCTCTTAGATGACTGTCTTGCAATGTGTACAGTATAGTAAAATCACTAACGTAACATCACTGTGAGAATATATCATGAATTCCTTTGTGATTCTCACCCCTATTTAAACATCACAGTACCCAGAATTGAAACCTCGGTTAACTTTTAAATGCCAAACAACCGAAATATCGTACTCATATTCATCATTTTAAGTTCTCTGCATTTGTTTAACTACATGGTGAACAGAAGGCTAAATTAATGGTCACCTGGAAACATAGCTAACAACACAAGCTCTCAAAAAGCATCTGAGCCACACTTTGATGCATGTGAACTATGTGCAGGTTGTCTAACCCTGGATCTTCAAAGAGAGCACATATGTTCTGGAAACTCAGCTAAATAAAGCCAGAAAACAGCCCTGTGTCTGGGTCAGGGTGGTAGGTTTTTTTACCCTTTGTGACAGCACAGTCTCCTGACTATATGAAGCACCTGAGCATCTAATGGGAATCTGCTGGCTGGTGGTGTTGACATGCTTTCTGCAGACGCTTCCCTCCTTCCCCATCTGTCTGCAGTCACAGACTGCTCAGTGACAGCTCCATACTAGTAGTGAACAGAACACACAGCTGGGACACACACACACACACACACACACACACACACACACACACACACACACACACACACACCTGTGATACAAGTATTCAAATCCACAGCAAGGGAGAATGCCAGAATTATCTTCCCAGCTCCAGAGAGGCAGACAAAAGTATACACAGTTTGTATACTTATAATATATATACTATAGGAGTAATAGCTCAGTTGTTTCCATCTCAACCTAAACCCTGTCATCACCACATATTGTATGTAATTAGGATTTACAAAATATATCATACTATTGTGTTTTTAAAAAACGAATTTTATAGTTTCATTATTAGTATTACAATTACTAGATTTCCAGTAATGCAATTCATGCAGTAATTAAAAAAAATTTAAAACCCCCAAAGGTTTCATGTTTTCTCTGATCAGTTGTGGAAGCTGCTTCTTTTCTACACTTCTGTCTGCAGACACCAGCAGCAAAAGCACCAAATGCTCAGAAATCTGCATCTCTCATTAGTAATGCTGCATAAATACATCAGCTCCACACCAGCCTATTCTCGAGAGACTCTACACATAAATAATTTAATTATGTCATTTACTGTGTCCATTCACAATTATCATTTCAATTTGGAGAAATCCTCTTGCTGCACTGGGAATCTTTCCCTTTCTATTCAATATTGCTTCTTGGTGGTTTCAATTCGGTGGACTTTAGTGAGCACCCTGTAGAACGTGCTGTCTTTGAGAGCACAGTGAAGTAAAGCTGTGAGCTTGTTAACTACTGTGAAGATTAAAGACAAAGGAAAATAGCTGAATGCTGTTAAAATATCTTGTTAAAACTACAACGACCTGACATTTTGCTGGATAACCAAACAAATCAAACACTATATCTGTGTCAAGGAGCATTTATGAACTTAAATTCTATCAGTCTGAAAACAAGTAGTGATGTTCAAAACTTACAGATTAGTTTTTCTTTATGAAACTATGCACAGGAGGTATTTTTACTGTTGTTCAGCTCCAACTAAAAGAAAAGTAAGCAGGGAGTTTGGGATTTCTCAGATGTTTGGTTGCTGATTTATGGACAGAATCACTGGACAGCTTTCACATACTGTTATGCACATCACTGGTCACATGATTTTAGTCTTTTAAACACTGAGCTATGAAAAATTAAGCAGGCTCATTCAGTTTTACTTGTTCCTGTCTGAAGCCGACATCTAACACATCAGGAAACAAATTGAGATGATTTTTTATGAACTGGTGCTTTAAAAATAGAATAAAATTTAAAATCTGTCAAAACATTACTGCCAAAATGGTCTTGATCAGTTTTTTTGAAAATACTTCTTACTTGATTTATTGTCAGGTGAATGTATCTTCCTGTGATGTGGTCCAAGAGTCTGTAACAGCCAATTAGATGCATCTTATCCAGCTGAGATAAACAGCTCTTGTAATTAAACTGGTATGTGGAGTAGCTTGTTGGACAGAAATCAAAGTTTAAGCCTACATCCAAAGCCCTCTTCTATTTCAACCCTTACTTTCTAATCTTCCTTCTCTTCCCTTCATTAACCTCTATTAGCCCCAACACTGGTTCCTTTATCTTTGCCTTTACTCCTTTGCATTCTCTCTTCTTATTTCTCTTTCTGTTCCTGCCCCTCTTTCAGTTCCTCTGCTGTACATGGCTGTGATGTTCTCTGGCCTTCATGAATAAAACAACAGGCAAGCAGGAAGAGAAGAAGCCAATGCCAACAAAAGACCCAACTGAGAGGCTACAGAACAATTGGAAGCACACACAAATAAACATATCTATATCTATCTATCTATATCTATCTGCAAACATCTGCATGGGTATATGAACAAAGTCAGTGTAACCTCTGTGCAGCTGCAGCACCTGAAGTCAATTTTAGCCCCTAAAAATAAAACATAAACATTCGTTCTCCCCACATTTTTTTTTCCAGAGTTTGCTCAATTTCAGAATTCTTCTCCCTCCGAGTCCTTACTTGCTGCTTCCTTATTCCCTCCCGACTCTGCAGCCGTCTCCCTGTTTATGCCAGTGAGGATTTCCCTAGGAGCATCCCCTTCATCCTAAATGGGATTACATGAATTTCCCACTGCTGATCCTTCTTCCACCTCCAATACGCCCATAAACCCATCGTCTCCCCTCCAGGAAATACCACAACATACCACACAAGAAGAATAAAAAAAATCCAATTACCACTGTAAGAACTTAATCACATTTTACCAAAACATGGCTTCTATGGACTCTTACACAGAACAGGGATTCTTTTTTACTTCATGACAGCGAGCACAAAAGGAACTGCCACCTTTCTAGCTTTTCCCATTGATTCTTTCTGCCTGTGTTTTGCCATTAATTCTACGAGCAGTGACACCAGATCCTATTCTTCCCAGTTCTTGCTGAACAGTCTGGCGATTCATCCAGATAAAATTCCATTTCTTCAGTTGACAGGTCTGCCCTCTCCCGACTCTTCGTCCTCCTCCTCCTGGTCTGCTGACAGCCAGCTAGCTTTTAACGCACACAATTGATTCTGTGGCCTCTCTGTGCTGTAACAGCGTGAACAGCTAATAAATGGGGATGGCTCCACACTGAGTGTGTGACCCCAGATGGATGACTCTGCCAGATAACAGGCAGCAGAGGAAGGGACAGAAGGCTAGACAAGTGGCATGGTGGATTTCAGTGTTTTGGAGGGCCACAGCAAGAGAGAAGCACAGGAAATAAGGGCACAAAGTGAAAAGGTAGATAAAGAAATGAAAACTCAAGACACCAAAATTTTCATCGGCCTAAAGCCAAAACCTTGGAGATACTCTGGCCTAGTTTACTATTTATAAAATGTGCAGTACATATGTGTGCAAGTACATGCTTGTGTAATGATGTGGACATAATGAGGACAGATGAGGTCATTCTGGCAGTTGGGGTGGCACACCTGTAGGGGCTGCAGCAGGCTCAGTGAGAGGAATGATGTATGGGAGCCGGGATGGTGGGGTACTCAGCACCTGAGTGCTGTGCAGCCCAGAATTTTAAAAAAAGTCACCATCATCACCATTATCACAATCATCATCCTCCACCATCCATCACCACCTACATCGCCTTCACCATCATCATCATCCATCATCCATGTCAACAGAAGATGTAACTGGTTGGGGCAAATATAGGCGAGTAAAACGAATCAGTAACCTCCGTGCTTTCAACTGAAACACATATGAAACAGCAACATCATGATCATCACCACCTCAAAGTGGTAAACTGCTCTTTTTTTTTTTCTTAATCTTTGTTGCTTGAAGCTTATCATTATGCAGTTTTAGTAATGGATTTCCAAGAGATCATCTCTTATGTTGCCTTCAAATACTGTATGTTGTACTTTAATACTGTCTGTTATCTGTCCAGCAAGATTAGACTGAAACAACCAGGCTGAATTTTTAGGAAACTTGGTGGGAAAGTGGAGCATTGAAAAGGGAGAACTCATTAAATACTGGTGCACATCTGCACCATTTTCTTTAAGACTGCAAGGAAGAGAACCGGTGAGGAATGCGCTCTCTGAATGGCTTTCAATGGACACTGAAAAAGAGTACCTGCTATGCTTTGCATAACAGAGGTGATTTAGCAATGCACTCCTTTAATATTGTCAGTCATGGAAGATGGGAAAAATCTAAATGAATACAAAAGAACCCAAGATATTGTCTTGACATTCTGCAATATCGCTCAGCCAATCACAAGTGAATTAGAGGTTCACTGTGTTGTCACCTGCTAGCCTCAAGCTAGCTGGTAGACTCTAGGCATATAACAAAATTATATAAAATTGTGGGTATGACTTCTCATAACAGAAGACTATACATGGTGACAAATCAAAGTGGAAAAAATAAAGACATTAGTTTTTTAAAATTATTATTTTAATCCCAATATAAACTTATTGGGATTAAAATAAAACCCTTCCTATGAACCAGAGAACGATTTTACATAAGTGACATGGAACACTGGAATTCAAAATCATAAAGTAATCTGATAATATACTAATACTGTCAAAATATAAGGTAAACATTTTAACAAATTTATATTGCCATAAAATTTACCCAGCTAAACACAATTATTTTTCATACTACAAGTTTTCTTGTAGTATAAAGTATATTATATGATATTATATATACCTAAGTACCTAAGTGATTATGGAACAAGGTTTATAAAAACTTTGCTCTTTCATGACTAAATTAACATATAAACACACAACTTCCTATTACTTTCCCATCATCATTCTCCCAGTGTATGCCCTCAATAGAATCTGTCACATCCATGATTGAGTTACCAAGTCATCAAGTGCACATCAGGGCTGTTATACAGCCTCTGACCTTATGCAACATTAACGTCACAGTAGCATTCAGAGCAGCACCCTCCCAAGGGCCTGTCACTACAGACGAAGTCTGCTGCTGTGGCAGCAGGAAAACAGGCCAAAAGGAACAGCGGAGAGGGGTCAACTCAACAGGTATGCAGGTAGGTAAAACATTCAACTTACAAGGTCAAACAATTGTGCACAATGCCAAAAATATGCTTACTCATCTGGGCCAATACCTGCACTGTAAGCAGTTCTACAACAAGGCCCAGATTTACAAATGGCAGCAAATCTCAGTTGATTTTCATAATCCCCAGCATGTCCCTAAGGAAATGAAAGCGATGATGTAAGCTGTCTTAACAATTACTCCTTCCACATCTGACCCTCTTTTGGATCCGTCGTGACTGCTCTTCAGCGGCATCACTTGTCATTTGATGTCAGATGTTGTCAAATCCCTGTAAAAAACTGTAAGAGATAGGAAGTGAGGAAGGAAGGACTAAGCTCCAAAGTAAGAAAGTAGAGGCTACACGGAGGCAGGTGCTGGATATTTCATACTGAGGTGATGTACTGAGTTCAGTCACAGCTGAAATGTTTATCAAAAGGGACATGCGGAAGTGTGGTGCTCAGGGAAGAAAAGTAAATGAGTTATGACAGCAGATTTAGCTGCTTATTTTCTCTGATTTCCCCAAAGTTCTTTCTGGACACTTTCTAGAAATGACAGTGTGGGGTTTATCATAATTCTTTTTCTTTATAGTGTGCAGCATAATACCTACACTTCTCTTCCAAAATTTCTTCTTGCTGTGAGGTGCTTACACCTACACCACTCTGCAACTCCTCTGTAGATGTATTTTTAAGAAAAGATATTTACCTCAACACAATCCTGATTCGGATACTGAATTTATAAGTAATGTAAAGCACAATATCATTACATTTACCACATCAGAGAAGTTTGTTTGACTGATGTAGAAAAATGGTGAGGCTGTGCATAGCACCAGCCTAACAACTCAAGAGGAATGAGAAACATCCAGCGTGAGAAATCCACCCAAGTTGATGAAATGGACTTCACACCATTAAAATGACTTAACAGAATTTTCCTATGGTAAACCTCTACTTAGATGTCACATCAGATGTGCCTCTCTAAGAATGTGCACTGCTTTATCACAGGTTTATCACAATGCACAAAATGCACCATAAAAGGCGCATGGGGAAAAATGGCCATAATGCATCTGAAATTGGCATAAGTGAAATAAAATTGGCAGTAAATGTGCAGACAGGCAGGCAGCACTATGTGACGACAGCACATCTGCACTGATGGAGCTTTTATGGAGCAGGGCCACAGTGACGACAGCACTTACAGCCTCATAATGTAGCGATTAGCTTCAAATGGGACGAGCTGTGGTAGCGCTCTGGCAGCACCCTGGTCTCAGGGGAGCAGAAAGCCTGTCAGAGGGGACCAAGGAGCGTCCATCACTTCTGCTACTGCCAGCAGCTCAACCTGGCAGGGCCTCCAGGCCAGAAGCATCCACCCCAACACCCCCAACACTTTCCCCCAAAGGAATTATAAATCACCAGGCTCCTGACAGCAGCAGCATGGAGAGGAGTCACCTTGGGTGGAGCTGCTGGCTTCTGTGCTGGAAGATGTTTAGTTGCTAATGATTATTTTTTTCTCCTTATAAAACCATTTATCCTCACGTGCACACATACACATTGAAGACGTCGTGCATAAAGCTCAAAGCTCCGCAGCTTTCTCCCTGTGTCCCTGCCTAATGTAGTGTCCTCCTCGGTGATAACAGTGTGTCACTATATGAAAGCCCTGCTCTCAGCTAGGAAAACAGCCATTATTCCCGCTGCTGCTCAGTCTCTTACATCTCTGAGAGCTACATGGGAACACCACAGAACAAATGGGAGATAGTGAAGCATAACGTCTAAACAAATAAGAACAATCACAAAGCTCTGTGTGTGTGTGTGTATGTAGGTGTGTGTGTATGTGTGGATAAAGGGGGTTGGGACAAACATTGCAAAGAATTCTCTCATCCTTGTCTGACAGACTGTGTACAGTCTAATGCCTTTTGTCTGTCAAACACTCTGTCACAGACCAGCAGGAATATAATGGTTTCAGTACGTCTGTCAATGTCCTCACCCCCTCCTCCTCCCACTGGTGGGACATTCTAATTCCTGTTTACAGGACTGAAAGAATCCAGCATGTCATGTGACACGTCTTTCTGAGCATGGTCCAGTGGTTGTATTTATACTGAAGAAGGATGTGAACATTTTTTACTTTTACACTGAGGTCTGGAAAGACTGCACAAAAAAAATGACCAAAAAATGTCCAAAAGTCTGTGAGATGTCACCGATGAGTCTGTGGTGGCCAACAGGAAATACATAAATATTTGCAATGTCTGACTTTCCTGTGGACATGGAATTGTAAATGCTAGCTTTAATTATGCCAATTGTGTACTCATTTTATTCAGAGTTTCTGAGAACTTTAAAGGTACTGTTTCCCTTAGCTCCCATTAATTCATGATTGTGGGGACTTAACACATCCTTACTGGTGTTTTTGATTATCATCGGTGTCTCTGACCAAATGTAGAAACTGTCTTTTCACTTCTTGCACATTCCTCCTGTTGGACTACATGGTTACTCACTAATTTGTGCTCAGTTAACAGTGCTGAGATTTGAACAAAGATGTGACACTGACATATTTCTTGACATATTTTGGAAAAACCTGTCATGACTGCAGGCATAACCAGCATTTTATTATGCGAACTGTCAATTTGTAACATTTTCATGTCTTGTGTTTCATTGTTTGCAAAACACAAAAAAGAAACTATGTTGTTGGTGGTGGTGTTTGTGTATGTGCGTGCGCACGCGTGTGTGTATGAGTGAGGTGGGGGGATTAAACCATTTAATTAAACTAGTACACAAAAACAAATAACTGAACCTTTTATGAGATAGAAAAATGGAAAGAAAATAGAAAAAAAAAAGACTGAGCCATCTGTCTAAGTCATTTTTTGCAATTGTTCAGTGATGAATGCAGTTCTATTGCAATGATGTACAACTCACTGTTAAACATACCATATATCATTGTATAAGATGAGTTTTTTCTGTGAAAATCATTTGGCATAACATGTATCACTCTGTCTGTTAATAATGGTAACATGAATGTCCTTAAGAAATAGGAAAAAATCCAGCAGAGACCTGACACAGGACCTAAGAGATGGACCTTCAGTTGGTCCATCTACTGTTTGCTGAAGCCTCATCAGAAATTGTCTTAGTGTAAGAATGGCTGTCAAGAAGCCATTCTTAAGGAAGGGAAACAGGGACAAAAGGCTGAGGTATGCCAAATTACACAAGAACTGCATTAAAAAACAGTGACAACAGGTCTGATGGAGTGATGAATGCAAATTTGAAATTTCTGGTTCAAATCGTCATCAATATGTACAGAGAAGGTCAGGAGACAAGTGAGACAACAGTGAGACAGCAGAAAACACAAAACAGCAGTTTTACATCCATCTGTAAAACATGGTGGAGATTCTGTTATGGCTCAGAGCTGCATTTCAGCCAGTGGTGTCAAAACTGATGGAATGATGAATAAAGAAAAGTACCATCAGATTTTGATTCACCATGCAATACCATCTGGAAAGCATCTGATTGGCAACAGTTTAATTTTTCATCATGAAAATTATCCTAAATACACTG
>VUQS01019730.1:0-21285 GCA_015108495.1 Heterochromis multidens
GAGAGCTGGGCTGGAGACCCGGGAGCTGGAGAGCTGCGGGAGCCGAGCTGGGAGCCGCGGCGGCTGGAAAGCTGCGGAAGCCGGGTGGGAGATCCGGCAGCTGAGGAGCGGCGAGAGCTGGGCTGGAGACCCGGGAGCTGGAGACCCGGGAGCTGGAGACCCGGGAGCTGGAGATGCGGGAGCTGGAGAGCTGCGGGAGTGGGCTGGAGACGCGGCGGAAAACCCACGCCAACTGTAACAGCGCTAAGGGCCAATAAACTTCACTCATGCCGGCAAACCTGCCTGTCCTGGGTGTTTGTTGCAGTAACCAAATCAAATAGAAAACCAAAGCCATTTGCCACAGACAGGGCAGATTTGATTGACTGAGTGGTATCACGTGGTATGGCTTAACGCGCATGTAATTGGTCTGTGCGTTTCCTCAGTGACGAAACCACTACCGTAAAGACGATAAAAGGTACGCCGGTTAAAATCGAAGCGACCCGCCAGGTGTTAAATCATAACCTTCTGTTTTGGCTGTAGGTCCGGGTCCGTATGGGACAGCTTCTGGGTCCGGACCCGGACCGCGGTCCGCCTGTTAGTGACCTCTGAACTAAAAGTTTGTCTGAATTTTTCAATTTCAATTTTTCATTAAATACATTATTAAATAATCATTGCATTACAAATAACTCACCTCAGCCAGGTACAGCTGTGCTGTAAATGTTGCCCACACATGAATTCATATTAGTGTACTAATAAAAGATTGAGTATGTTTACTAGTTATCTCTTTTTTCAGTTCTTCTTAACATTTTCAGCACAGAACTGTTAATTGCAATTGAGTTTTTTTTCTCATCATTTGGCTGTTTTGCTTTTGTGTTTTTTTATTTGTTTGTTTGGAAGGAAACAGTCTCTTTCAACAGGAAGAAACGTCCAGCAGAATCGGGCTCAGGGAGGGGCAGCCATCTGCTTTAACCAGTTAAGGGGTAACTATTAGTTTTGTATCAGAACTTTTAATGAACTAAAAGATCTTATTATTTTACTTTGGGCATTACGGGTTTCTGTACTCTCACATCCTTACTGTGATATTCTGGACTCATCAAGCCTCATTTTTTTCACAGTCCAAATGGGTTGAGCTCTGCTGAAACTCTGTATTAACAAAGAATCGATGTTCTTATTGAATTGTTCCTAAACTAAAAATAAGTCAACACAATTTATTTATAAACCACATTTGTAAGAATATGCTTATTAATTGCAAAGATGAAACAAAGAAGAAGAAAGAAACCAAACAGTATGTGATTCTTGTGAATCTGGCTATGGATAAATTGCAAACAGATAAAGGACAGAAAGTTGTCGGACATGCCATCACAATCACTCTTAAGTGGACAAAGGAAAGTGATAGGTCTGTAGATGGGATATGAAACATAAAGGGAGAGGGAAGATGGGATTGTAACGTAAATGACTTCACAATGGCTAACCACTGAAAATGCTTAATCATTGCTTCAGAGCAGCTGAGCGAGTGGCTGTGAATGTATTTTATTGTTTGTTTTACAACTGTTAGTAGGTGTGGGTGCAAACTTATTGTTACAGTTTATGTTTCTAATCTGCAAACTAATTAGATTAGATCAGATACAAGATTAAAGGTTAGAGGATAGTCTCTTGATGCATGCTCAATAATCCAAGTAAAAGAATCCCAAAAAGTTGAATCTGTTCATCTGGACGTGGCGTTTTTTAGTGGGAGAAACGTTTCGTTGCCAACTGGTAACTTCTTCAGTCTCAGCTGACTGCAGAATTCCCCAACCTTATAAACAGTACATTGCATAATGACCGAAACCAGCACCACTAACTAACAATGGGCCATTTGGTCAGTTTCATGATCAATAGTATGCAAATTGTCATGACCATTGATCAATGGCCATGAGTACCATTCACAGAGATTGGGGAATGGCTGCAATAAACGGAGAGTCAAGGAGGCCATTTACGTGAAAAGGGAAAGACCATCTCTGAACCGAGGAGGGGGCCTAAGGGTACATCTGTCACCATCTTACAATGCTGTGATTGCAGCCATTCCCCAATCTCTGTGAATGGTACTCATGGCCATTGATCAATGGTCATGACAATTTGCATACTATTGATCATGAAACTGACCAAATGGCCCATTGTTAGTCAGTGGTGCTGGTTTCGGTCATTATGCAAATGTACTGTTTATAAGGCTGGGGAAGCCTGCAGTCAGCTGAGACTGAAGAAGTTACCAGTTGGCGAACGAAACGTTTCTCCCACTAAAAAACGCCACGTCCAGATGAACAGATTCAACTTTTTGGGGTTAGAGGATAGTGATAGAAATTAGGCTAACATCCTGAACTTCAGCTTCTATTTACAGGTTTTCTCAATTGGTTTGGTGCATATTTAGAACATTTTTGTAATGAAAATACATTTCTCAGAATAGATAATTATGCAGCAAAACACCAAACAGATGTCAGCCTCAAGGCCCTGGGGCCAAACTTGGCTTTTTGCAAATTCAAAACTCGCCCTCCTCAATTTAGGTTCTCAGTCTAAGTTTTGGCTCACCTGTTTGTAGCTGTGGTCTGCACAGTGACGTGCCCTCCAGCACACAACACATACAGAACAAAATTAAACATTCATTATTATTTTGCTTTTAAGTCAGGATGGATTTTCTTATGCCTCCACTGTCATATTCAGGCTTATGAAGCAAGTTGTTGGCTATATAGTAGACCAATTGTAAAATTGTAATTACAATCATTATTTTATTAATTTAGAACTGTGATGTCTAGGCACATTGTAGATTTTTTTATCTGTTGAGACCTTCATGTGGACCATACTATATGTAAGATTATAACTACATATGTTTGGCCTTTGATGTGATCTTCATTCCCCGGTGTGCCCCTTAGTAAAACTGATTAATGACACCCCTGCACTAGAGGCTGCTACTCATCCAAACCCCCTACTGTCAGTGTCATTGCCACGAGTTCCTTTAACAGCTTGCAACTGTCATCAAAGTGTTTAAGTACTTTTTCAGGACTCTCTGAGTATTCCTCACTTCTTATTTCCTGGCATTAATCTCCTGTGTGTGTTCACCGACACTGAAAGCCAGCTGCACCAGACAGTTAGTTTAAGGTTAACCGGTTGATACGATGTATTGAAGTGAATACTTGTCATATGCAGAAGCTTTTACATACAACATTTTTAAGGCAACAGAGATGTAAACTACAGTAAAAAGAACAAAACACCTAAAGATTATCAACCAAAACAAGTGAAAACAAATAACTGTCCTGCTGTGTGAGCTTATAGTGTGCATTCTGTTTGACCACAAACTGTTATTAACCTCACACCTAATGTTCCCATTTTTCAGTGTAATATGGCAGTAATGGTATACACTTTCTCTCAAGGGTCAGTGAAATTTACAGTGAAGAGACAATTTGGAGCCATTTTTCTACAAAACAAATATGTGTATGAGGCTGTTAAACATATTTGGACCTGAATTAGCCTCTCGACATTATTAACTGATGTAAAAATGACCTTTCAGGTAATGTTTACGTTTATGATTATTTGGTTCTTTAACTTTGCATTTTCATTTTCATTATAATAACACCATGTTTTGTTGCAATGATAAAATTATAGAAATAAAATAATGAAAATTGGAGGCCTACTTTGAAACAGAGTGGCTGTAAAACTATGCAGGATTTACCTGTGTTTGTACAAATCAATCAAATCAAGAGTAGGATATAAAGTCTCATGTCTGAGGAGGCTCGCCCACACATGTTCACAAATCGTTGTAATTATGCTGTGCTCATGTTGTGTGGCCTCTGCATTTACAACTATTAATTGTTGATATTGCCTTGCTGAGTCATTCACCTAAATATGCTGAAACATTTGCAAATGCTAACAAAAATAAATGCTCCTTCTGTCGTATACGACCAAAAGCTGAAGATATGCAAAGAATGCCATATACTGTTTTAGCAACTTCAAGAGTTACTGTAAAAGGCAGAATTTCAATTCAGTTAAAATCAGACTTATTTATATATTATACCTCTAGATGCTTTATAGTACAAGATAAAGTATTTGGGTGAAAGTCCCAAAAATCAGATGATCCCCTATAAACAAGTGCTTGGTGATGGTGGGAAAGAAAAACTTTTAACAGGAAGAAACCTCCGGCAGAACCAGGCTCAGGGAGGGGCAGCAATCTGCCGTGACTGGCATGTTGTCAGAACATGTCTGTATGATGGCAGTTAAGAAGATGATGGGAAAGGGTGAGTCTCCAGGTGGGTTTCAGAAACATCGAGGGAGGGGGAACGATCTAATTGTAATGGAAACTATTCCACAACCTGAAACCACTGACTGAAAATCCCCAGCTGACTGTGTTTGCTGAGTGGCTTGATTGTTTATTTAAAGTAAATACAATTAGCATGAAAGAAAACTAAAGTGCAGTTCTATGCGATAGTCCCCATGTATTCTCCTTTGTATTCCAATAACCTACAAAACTTGTCAAGAAATGATTGTTGAGTAATCGCTTCACTTTCGGTGGAGATACATCCAACAACTGGCATGTATTTTTTGAGCTCCAGGCTTCTTGTGAGGCTCAAATGACTGAAAAAAACATTAAAAATAAGACACTTAGAATTAATCGCCTTCCAACACGTTCAGTGAATTATTAGAAGTTTATTGTAGTTGCGTTTCTTTTTATTTGTGGTATTTTTAATCATGTTCCACTAACATCTGCATGGCTTGTGACTTTGTAGTGACACTGACATTTTAACCTGCAGGAATCTTTGCTACTTTCTTCAGTCATTAAATAAAACACATAATTTAGAAAAGACTTCCTTACAGTACATGTGAAATCCAATAAACTAATTAATTTATTTTAATTGGTTTGTTGGATTGATGGAATCAATCATTTAAAAATATACTTAACTAACTTTGTTCCTGACACTATATTTGTTAATGTAAGCAACTGAAAAGAAACAGTAGAAGGCAGAGAGGTGTGAAACGTGTCTGCATGTAAACAGGAGGGTGGAGGAAAAGGTGTGGGTCTTTAGGTGGGTTTCAGAAACATAACGGGAGGAGGAAAATCTCAGTGTAATGCAATTTTTTTTCTGCAAATTAAGGCCATCAACTGAAAATCCTCAGTCAGTGTTTGAAAGCAGCTGAGTAACAGCTCTGGATGGACTCTATTGTTTATTCTACGACTGTTGCTCACTACAGGTTTAAGCTTGCTGATACTACAGTTTATGGTCCTCATCTGTAGTATCAAAGTACTACTCTACTTCAGCGGTAACAGTGAAAACACAGCTAGTACACAACCTCAAATTGTATTAAGATGTTAAAAACTTTTGCTTTTTGTGTTTGGAAAATGTCAAATTAACTGTTAATGACAAACAGAAAAAAGCATCTCCGGCTTTATAATTTCTAATCAGAGTGGATTTTCTAATAGAATGTAATTCTGTTTAGATCAAGCATAAATTATCAGTCAAACATTCTAATTTTTAAAACTTTAATTATTTGTTTATTTTTTGCTAGTTTTAATCCTGGTGACAAAAATCACTTTCATTTGTTTTCATTTCTTTCTTTCTTGTTACGACTCATGTTGCCTCTTTTAAAAGAGAAAACAAGCAAAGAAACAAAACTGCTGACTTGACGTTAACGTTTCATAAAGACTCACCAAACAGTATTTCAGTTCTTTTGTAACTGCTGGCAGAGTCACTTACAAACAACAGTTAAATAAGTAATACTGTATGAGAACAAACCTGTCATGGAAATATAATGTTAATTGATTGGTTAATGAATTAGGATCCAAATCCCGTTTTTTAAAATGTTTTCTGGTTTAATTTTTAAGTTTACAGCTCCGTTATTAACTGCACCTATCTATCATACAGAAGAACTGTCTCGAGAATAAAACCAATGCTTTCAGACTCAGACCTGGAAAAGTATCTCATGCATTTGTTTTTCATCTCAAGACTCGACTATTGCAGTTTCTTCCTCTCTGGCACTAAACTAAAATGAGCTCTTTTGCCTCCAGCTGATTCCGAAAACAGCGGTAACTCGGCTTCTTTCTGGTTTTAACAGACTGCAGTGGCTCCCTGTATGTTTTAGAATCAATTTTAATATTTTACTAACTGCTCTTAAAGCATTGTTGGGTCTGGAGCTACACAGCAGAAATGCCTGACCAGCGTCAGATCCTAACATGAGGTCTTTGAAGTTCATCATCATGCTGTCAAAGACTTTTGCCATCAGGAACAACGTGCCTATCAAGATACGTTTTGTAGAATCAATGACCTCCTTTAAATCTCTTCTTAAATCACATTTTTTATAGACTTTATATTCTTTATATGATGGCATTATGTGTAATGTCTGGTCATCAGCTTTCACTGCCAAATTTTACTTTTACATTTTTGTAGTTTTAATTGTCATTAATTGCACCTCTGATATGTCTTTTGTAAGTTTTGTTCTGTTTAAATCCGTCCTTTGAATATTTTTGCTTAAGTCGGTCAAAACAGTTTTTTATACTTCAGTGTGTTTGGGAAACTAAAAACATAATATTTACTATTAATATTATTAATATTTTACCAACATATGTGTCTACATCTTTTTAATTGGAGCTCATACTATTTACAACTTTTATTATTACTGGCCAATAAAGTTTTTTTTAAATAGGCGGAGCTTTTGGTGTCAGTGACGCGTCCCTGTGACGCCACTTCCGGTAATTTCAACATCGCGCCGCCGGTCGCTCATAAACAGCTTCCTCTCGACGTGTGTCGGTGTTCTTTGTCTTCTTCGTTGTCGGAGATTAAAGTTTGAGCGACGCCATGGCTGATAAGATGGACATGTCTCTGGATGACATTATCAAGATGAGTAAGAAAGGAGGCAGCGGCGGAGGAGGCCGCGGAAGAGGAACGTCCGTCCGTGCTGGAGGCTCCGGTCGAGGCGGCGGACCGTCGAGGCCGGCGCGGGGCCGACAGAGCAACTTCAGCCGAAACAACAGACCCACGCCGTACTCGAGGGTATGGAAGAGAAGCGGTTGAAATAGTTGAAAATGTATTTTAAAATTGCGTCATTAAAAGTGTAATTACATGATAACGGACTTCCGGAAACTAGCAGGGTTCCGCTAACAGTAACAGGAGAAGCTACCTGGACTCTGAGGGACCTTTTCTGCTTCCTAAACCCAGATTTCTTTTATAATTTTATAATTGTGGGTGTTTTTTACCCGCGGCTCTCTTTTACTCATGGCTGCATTTTGGGGCGTGCACGAAGAAAACATCCCCAAAGAAAGCGTCATCACCAAAGTCCCGTCAGCTAAACGGACCTTTTTTGGCTTGAGTCTGGGCTCAGTCGTTTTTTTTAATGGCCGCAGAGTGAATCGCTTTCTCCAGCCTGTAGAAACTCGCTGCTTTATTCACCACCTCAGTGGAAAGAAGGGACTGAAGGAAGGCGCTCATCCCTTTCGGGTGGACTCTTCTTGTGAAGACTTGGATGGTGCCCCTAGCCTGATTCCCATGGTGTTTATAGGGAGTAATGACCATAAATGAGTTATTAGATCATCCTTTTTAATACCCTTCACACTTTCTACATCCAAGTGCTGTTAGCCATCATAATAGTAGTATTTCCTGAGTTTTCTGGAACAAAACATGAATTAAGATGCCTGTATTTCTTTGGTCTCCACAGCCCAGAGAGTTACCGGACAAATGGCAGCACGACATGTTTGAGGAGCATGCTGGTGGACGCAGCGGAAACGGTGGAGGAAACGGTGGAGGAAACAGTGGAGGAAACGGTGGAGGAAACGGTGGAGGCAACAGTGGCAAGCTGCTGATTTCCAATCTGGATTTTGGTGTCTCTGATTCTGATATCAGGGTAATTTACTAGGCTCAGTTGTTCTATTTTGCTTGCCTCAGATGCTGGGGAATGGCACTGATCTTTCAGCATTTACTTGTAGGAGCTGTTTGCTGAGTTCGGGGCATTGAAGAAAACATCTATCCACTATGATCGGTCTGGTCGCAGTAAAGGAACAGCAGATGTCCACTTTGTAAATAAGGCAGATGCACTGAAAGCCATGAAGCACTATAACGGCGTCCCACTTGATGGTGAGGATTTGTTCCCTCTTGCTTGTTTATGCATGTGCACACAGGTGTTGCTTAAACTATTTAATTTATACTTTTTGTTTTTTGTTTTTTTTTTCAGGCCGCCCCATGAAAATCCAGCAAGTCACTTCAGAGTTCGACACACAGAATAGACAGTTTACACAGGGGTAAGTTATGTATTAATTTTTTAAAGCAGGCATGCTAAAAAAAATGTAAGGATTATAACTGATTATCTAGGCGTGTGAATCAAGGTTGATCTGATGACTTGAGCATAACAAATGGTTAAATGCATTTAAGCGATAAAAAACAGCAATCTAGGAATTAAAGGGATTCAGAGATAACAAATGATGATTTATTTGATTTTTAAAAAGGTGATTCAGAGATAAAAAGAAAATTCCATCCACTTTCTGCTGCTTATCAGGTCATGGGTTGCAGGGGCAGCAGTCTAAGCAGAGAAGCCTGTTTTACAGACTGTGGAGTGACTCATTCTTGTTGTTTCCTGTTTGCAGCGTAAACAAGGGTTTTGATCGAGCTAGGCTTGGTCAGCCCAGGTTTGAAAGGCGACGAAGTGGAGGCAGTGGAGGCAGTGGAGGTTTCAGAGGCCGTGGAAGGGGAGGAGGAAACAGACCCCAGCTTTCTGCAGAGGAGCTTGATGCCCAGTTGGATGCTTACAATGCTGAGGTATCTAATCAGGCTGCATAAAATCTGCTCCATTCATTATTTGGATGGTACTGTGAACACAGTTTTCTAATCATATTTTCTTTCTCTTTTTTTTTTAGTGTAAGATGGACACCAGTTAAAAGGACAGTTGAGAGGACAATGCTCCCCTTTCCTTTTATCTTTTTTTTTTTCTTTTTTTGTGGCTAATCAAATGTGATGGATCAGACTTTACAACGTGTGTTTTAAAGGCATTTTGTATGGACCATTATCTTTTTGTTAATTTACAAAATGTCTCTATTTTTATAACCATAAAACCATGTTATCAGGATTCAGGAACTATTCTTGCCTTACACCTGAAATGAGGATCTTTTGTTCTCCTTTTTGTAATAATATAAACATGGTTGAATGACAGGGTGATGAATGTAAATTTAAAAAAAGTTGAATTTTAATGGACACTGGTTCTGTCACTCAGTACTGTATATTTGACATATGGACACGTTCAAAGGATTTTGTACATAAATACAATATATTGAGCCATCTTTAGAACAATGTCTCTTGTCTTTTTTTTTTTTGTTTGACTCCTCAGAGTTATGCCAAATATTCACTTCATATTGTCTCAGTCAGGCCAGCTACTGAAAGCACACTAAACTAAATTTAGGTCGGCGTTTGTCTCTGTTTTTCTTAATGTTCAGAAAACAGTGCGTTGTTATGGCACCACACAATGAATTACCTGCCAAAGCACCTACTGCTAGTACTCGTCATCTCATGTGACACAAAAGGCTGCAACATCTTGAGCTCTTGCTGCCACTTGTGATTGTCCCCTTGTTGTCTTTGCTTTTCTTCCTCTTGGTGGTGTCCTCTCTTGTGATATCCTCAGTACATGGGATCTGATTTGAAAATTTTCAGCGACACATCGATAAACTAAATCAGTCATACTTTTATCATCTTAGAATTATTTTTAAAAAGATTTTAGAGAGGGTCTTTTAAATACTTTTATTTCTGCGTGTCTAAATTACTGCAAACGTCTTTTTACTTGCTGGACCACAGCACTCCCGTTTTGGCATTTTTACACTGGCTCCCAGTATGTTATAGAATTGATGGAAAGACTGATTACTGATTACTTTTAAGGCTCTTCATGGTTTTACTCGTAGCTACATCTCTGTCATCTGGGTACCATATTCAATAGTACGTACCTTGAGATTGAGGCAGAGGTCTTTTGTCTGTTCCTGCCTCACTGAAAATGAAAGAGGACAGAGTGTTTGCAGTCAGGTCCTCGAGGCTCTGGAACAACCTGCTGGAGGTCAGCGTAGTCAGCCACTTCTTTAAGTCACACCCTAAAGCATACTTTAACGAGAAGACTTTCCCTGATTGACTAATTTGCTTTAAACTGTCTTTTAATTTCCTGCATTTCTCACGTCTGTTTTATTATGTTGCTCCTGTGAAGCACTGACCTTAGTCATGGGCCAGCATTCAGAGCCAGACAAAGGATGGACCTTGCATTACTGTTTTATTAGAGTCTTTTGTGGGAACTGCCTAGATTTACAGATTTCTATGGTTGATATCCTTCTAAGTCCCCTGTCCTCCTGCCTCTGACCTGGAAATCTCAATGCTCCGTGTGAAGGATGTCTCAGTCCCTAAAAGGCATCTCTATTAATAAGGCTAGAGGAGGCTGCAGGAGGAGCTATCACTGAGGATGCATGGGTGTGTCCTTTTTTATCTTTAACAGTGTGGCACACAGGACTCTAGAAAAATAAATCTCTGTGATCCAAATGTGATCAAAATGTTGTGAATTTCATTAAAAAATGCAAACTGTATAAATCATAAAAATCAGGAGGTTTTAAAATTAAGATGTCTCATATTTGCCATGGAACGCCTGTTTCTTGACTCCTCTCCTTGGGTCTTGTCCTCACCTTCTCAGCTCACATCTCTGGGAGGGAGGGACTAAGATGCAAGGAAAGAAATCAAGGATATACAACCAGAAATGAGAAAGGGGGCTTGTCCCTCCTACCAGACATGCAAGTCAAGGAAATGAGGAAGAGACCCGAGGAGAGAGGAAGAAGCTACCTGTCCACAAAACATGTTAGAACTCAGCCTTTCTAACATTTAGTCAAGCAAAATAATACATTTGCACACATAATTGCATTTTAGTGAGGCAGCAGGCATTTATCTAAACGAGACAGCCTCACCTCGGAGCCATCATTTTGAAGCCAAGTGAATTAAAAATGTGACAGGACTCACTAAACAGTTTTGATAAAGCCTAACTGTTACAACAGTTACAAGTGCTCATGCCAGTTTTATATTCGGGGCTACTTTTAATACAATTCACAACATGGTGCAATGGGACAAGGTATACTTTTTAAAAATAACATACCTCAGAAACAGAGAAGGGCAGAAAGTTTGATCATCTTAAACACCAATTAACACAAAGGTTGAGTTGTTTAAAGAGTCTTACTCCCTCCATGGTTTGTATATTCCCTCCATGGGCCCCACCTCTTTTATATGGTGAAGGTAAAAACATTTCCTCAAAGGACACATGTGCATCCTCAATTACAGCTCCTCCTGCAGCCTCCTCTGCCCTCTCTCCTCCAGATGGATTTTAGGAATTGAGACATCCTTCAAGATGTTCACAGACAGGAGGATGGAGAGCAGAGGAAAAAAGAGAAAAGCCTGATGACTGCTAATGCACGAGGATGCATTTTGTTTCTGCATGTAAGTCAGACATTATCAAAGTCAGACAGTCAAACATTCTCTATTTGAAATATTACTGTACTGTCATTTATTGAGTGACCCTGTGTACCAGTGTGATAAAGAAAAGAAAAGGACAACTCTGTAGTTAACTTGGTAGTAGTGTTAACTTTTAAAATGCAGCTAAAATGTATTTTTTGCTTGACTAAATGTTAGAAAGGCTGATTTCTAACATTGTGTGTGGATGGGTGGAGGCATCGCGTGGAAACAAATACTTTGCATTAAGTTAAAGGATTTGAATTAGCTACACATGATCTTTGGTTATTATTAAATAATAATTATTTTATTTTAGTCATTATTTTTCAAAAACAGCAACCAAAACAAGACCATAAAATAAATAAATGAAAGGAACAGATTGAATTAGATGGAAAGAACACAGAAACTTATAATGAAACAAGTGTAGGCTAAAGTTTTAGACGACTGCACTTTATGGTCTGCTCTTGATTTATTTTGAATTTTAACTTGTTTTATTTATTGTCTTTTAATGTCGAGTTCTATTTGACTGGATTTTAGTTTTAGCTGCATTCATATATTTGTTATCACCCTTTATCCTCTGTACCCTTTATCACAGTGAAGAAGCAGAATACAGAGCGAAAACAGGAAAATGCGCCCAAAATTAAATAAAAACTTTGAATATTGAAGGCGCGTCACCTGCGTAGGGCGTGCGCGCCGCGGATCCGCTCCCGGAAACGTGACGCGCGAGCGGCGCACGGGGCGGCGCCGTTCCCTTGTTCGCCATACTTGCAGGAGAGCCCAGAGAGCAACGAACGCACTTACTGCAAAGGCTCCTGCAGACACTACTGCATTTAATTTAAAGGTAAGCGTTTCCAGCTTCGAGGACGGCTCCTAACGCCCTCTCTAGAGTAACCCTAACCGGCGCGCGTCCCTGAAACCGCTCCGCTGTCGCGCCCGCTCCCGTCAGCTGATGATAACTTGTCATGCTAACGTTAGCCGCAGGCTCCGGTTAGCTCGGCTGAATTGTTCCCGGCGGTTAACGAGCTAGCCACTTGTCTCTCTCATCAGTCCCACCCTGTGTGAGAGAGGGTCGGCGCAAAGAAAAGTTGAGCCACATTGTTCAGTATTAATCAGTTTAATCGTTCAGGTTAATTCACCGGTGTTGCGGGTAAACTGGTGTGCTGTCAAAAGGAGGTTAGTTAGGCGGCTAATCGTGACATATATTTACTGTTTTATCACCATGGTAGCTGCGGTTCACCTGGGCTCACTTGCGGATATCACATAATTGGGTATAAATTGGAAAGAGCCGCGATATTAAAATAAGTAAAATAAACATCTGTTTATTAAATTTCACTGAAAGAGCTGTTTTGGTTTTAATTTAATTATCGCTGATGTACCAGAAAAAATAAACATAGAAACTCTGAAACTCTTTGTGTTCACATCTCTTCTCTTCCACAATTTGCCCAACAAACTGTAAATTTTGTAGGCTAATAGTGTGTCTTAGTTAGAACTGTCAAAACAAAAGAAGAGCTTCACTTTGTTGTTAATATATGCTATTATCTCTCTGTTTGTGTGGGATTAAAGTTATCATTACAGTCAAACCTTCTAAGTGCTGCTCAGAGATTTTGAGGTTTTGTGTTGCATTATTGCTCCTTAAGTGAGTCTTTATATAAGTTTACAGTGGTTCATTCTTCTGTCAGGTGTTTATAGATTATAAGACTGATAAAAAAATAAATAAAAATCTACTCTTAGGCTCCGTTAACCTCTGTTAACAGGATGCCTGTTGTGAAGGTCAGATAGATGTGATGCCACTTTGTGGCTGGCTTGTTGACTTGTCGACAAACTCCTGCCCACAGCGAAAGACCTGCTCAGATGTAGTAAGCACAAGTGATGCAAAATGAGTCCATTTTTTTTTAAAGCAGCAGACACAGCTCCTCTCTTGGAGAATCTCTGCTCCCTTTTCTTCATCCTCCATCTGTCTTTACTGTTCTTGAATGTAGCTGGAGTCCCTCCCAGCCATTAACACATTGTTATAGCTTGCTAATGTCACCCTGGCAAATGATGGTGTGTGCCAAAAGTGATGTTACAACTGCGTTTCAGCTGGTCATGCACTTCTCGATTTTTGTAATTTAGTATGCGGCATGTCCGGGTTGAAGACATGAGTGTATCACCATTTCAAACCCCTCCCCCAGAAAATGTAAGGATGGCGTTGATGATGAGGTTCTTTTCTGAGTTGCAGCCCCTATTGTTCATAAGAAGACTCCAGTGAGTCCGGTGCATCAGTATAAATGGTTAGAGGGCTGTGATGATGTCACAGCTGGGGCATACAACAACCAATGCAGTGACCATGAACTGAACTTTAAGATACCTGGCTGGCTAGTGTTACACAGCATGGAGAGTGGTGATGTGAGTGTTTAAATACACAGTTATTAGTGTTAGAAACAGTTTATAGTTCACAGATGCCATTAAGTTTGTACAATTGAAGTGCGTTAAATATGGATTATTAATTGTTGTCTGGCATATGAGTAAGAAGCATACCATAGGCTTCTTTTACCAGTCTAACTCTTGTAGCATATTCATCCGACCAGTGATGTGTGAAATGATTTTGATGATCTAGTATAACTGTGATTTATTAAGTTAGCGTAACCAGCAGGAGGCCAGTGATGCGTGAAATGATTTTGGTGGCACTATGCTGCCGTAGAATCATTTTCATCAAATTGTCCAGCTCAGATCATTTTAATGGAAATGGTTACAACTCAGTGGTTGGAAGGGGGCGCCATTTGTGTTTTTACTTTTCATTTATGCATTGTTAAGTACTAACTTAATGCATTATAAAGCTCGATTCAATTTAATAACTGTACCGAATTCAGTAACTCCTCGTTACACACATCTGAAGAGTCACACATATGGCTCGACCCAGCGTTATCTAATTTTGTGTGTGTATTGGTCTTTACTGAATCTTTGCAGTAAAGAGAGTTAAAGCAGTCAAACAACAGCTACGGTAGGAGGTAGGAGTCTGCGCTGAGATTAGCTGCACACACATCCCTTGAATCGGGTTGTGTGTTGCCAGGTTGCTTCGGCAGATGTGTTTTAATTGTATGCAGTGTATGGACTCTATGCGTAGACTGCATTTCATAGACAGTCTGGCAGCTTGTGCAACATTAGATAAACACACAAAACCACGAGAAGCCTCAAAACGGGAGGTCGCCATGAGATGATCTTAAAATATGGGAGAAACCGGAAACAAACGGGAGTGTTGATGGTATGGTTAGATGGGTGCACAGTTAACACAGGTCCCCATCTCTATTCCCTCCTCAGCGCTACCATTGGTCCAGTAACAGAACACATTTAAATGACTTGAAAACTGCAGTGGATGTTTTTATTTGATCACGAGTATAGTGATATTTAAAAAGTTCATATCGTACATGAAGTAAAGAGCAGTATACTGGCCTAGCACCAGTATCTAATGTAGAAACTCAATGAATCCAAAAGACGAACAGCAAAATATAATTTCATATTTAATATAATTTATTTTAAGAACTATGAGGAGGCGAGAGGAAGTCTGTATTTCTAACTCTACAAAAGAAGTAAAAAAAAAAAAGAGAAAATTAAAATTTTGTTAGAGGATATTTATGTTATAAACATGTTATTTCTCCTTTAAATGGTTATACAGGTAGTTATATAGCAGCACCTCGAAAGACCAGTCCACATATATTTGCTCATTGTATCTCAGGTTGTTGGTTGCATTGGTGAACTTTGCAGGCTCTGGTTGCTTAGGTAACCCACTAATGTATTTACCACCAGTGATAAATCAATCAGTGGTGTAATTCACTCACATTGGTAGTGGCTTAAGATGTTCACCTCAAAGCTGAGAAGAGTTTGACTCGCTTATTTCGACCGTTGCTGCTACAAGACATTTTATATTCTCAGTTCCTGTGTAGATCCCTACCTTAAGGCTCAGAGTTTTCCACTATGTTAGTCTTTGAGGAAAGTTATCCAGATTACGGCTGCAACGATTCATTGAATAACTCAAATCACTTGATTACAAAAAATCCTCTATGCAACTTCATTACTTCGATGCTTCGTTTAATCCACGACTCTGTAGCACTCAGTTATCACTGTGTAAGCACGAGCGTTTCACCCACATTTGTGACTAAAAATAAACCTGAAATAGATATGTGGAGTAAGTGTGTGAATAAGAAGTATTACAAGATTCAGGCCAAGTAGTCCCTACTTTTCTCAACAAAAAGACTGATAACACAACAGCAGCAGTGGAGATGATGCTGTCATAGTTTAGCGTTGAGCCGGAGTCTGTCTACAGACACACTGTGAAAAGCAGAGAGGCGGCGCTGTTACAGAGACGATGAACTCAGCTGCAGTAAAAAAAAAAAATGTGTTTCTAGTGCCCAAAACAGCAGCGCTTACTACTGTAATCACCATTAAAACCTTACTGGTAAACAGCTGGCAGGAGTCTTTCAGTCAAACTACCTGATCAACAAGCGCAAACATGAAGTAAAGCAAACTTTTCAGCTCCTCCCATCCACCGCTGTTTGCTTTACACAGCGAAAAATCTACAGTAAAGCTACAGAAGTTAAAATAAAAGCATATGTATGCAGATAAACTGTTATCTTAGTTTATATTAAGCTCGCGGCAGCTGTCCAACTTTCTGTTGCAGTGACACTTGCAGCATGCAGGGATGAGTCTAAAGTGGGGCATGGGGTGAACTAGACTAGATTTATTTCAAGGCTTCAGTAACAGTATTTTGCAGAATTAGACTAATATAAAATATAAATAATGTCGTACACATTATATTAAATTGTATTTATAGTAAAAAACCAAAAACAAATAAAAGCTTTTTTTTTGCAGGTCAGTGAAAATATACATGGGGCCAGTAAAACTGAGCCACTGAGCTGGGGTTGTTAAGTTGGACACTGAATTATTATTAAGATTAATTATTAACATGTGAACCGTCCGCAGGTTCTGAGAATCTTATAACCTCTGCATGCTTCTTTAAAAAGAAACACACTCGTTCACTAACACAATTAAACACGCAGACACACACACACACACACACACACACACTCACTCACTCACTCACTAACTTGCACATAACTTTCACTATCGTCGATCCCATCGTCCATTGGCACAACCCTAATCTGAACCTGAGGTTTTTAGGCACATGTTTCAAAATTTGTGGCCTGTGGACCAAATCTGATCACTTTAAATTGTCAATGAATTTTGGCCTACCCGGTTGTGACGTTTTTTGTAGACTTTTTCTGGACCGCACTGTACATGCGAAGGTTGTCTGAG
This sequence comes from Heterochromis multidens, assembly GCA_015108495.1. Classification (NCBI taxonomy): domain Eukaryota; kingdom Metazoa; phylum Chordata; class Actinopteri; order Cichliformes; family Cichlidae; genus Heterochromis; species Heterochromis multidens. Next base: position 16,734 of record VUQS01019730.1, read on the forward strand.
GCATATATTTTTATGTTAAATTAAGCATATCTGTAGACAATATTCTCACATCCAGTTTCAAAACAGAAAGATAGTGACAACCAAAGTCTTGAGGCTTCGTAACAAGACTTTGCAAATCAGTGAGTGACTTCATGGTGGCTACATCCATCTTTTATACTGTTTATAATTGAATGGCCATCGGAGAGTTTCGTATTTATATACAGCTGTAGAAAGATTGCTGGTAGTTTTTCCCACAGTAGATTATTTAATTTTACAATTGAGCATCTAATTTTTTTCCACATTTGATTATATAATCAAATCTAGAATATTTGTTGACAGCTCTAATGCGTACTTGTTTGCGTAGTGTAGTTTATCCACAGATTACACTCTCCATCTGATGATGAAATTTACATCACATGGACCCAAGCATGTATGTTTTTTGCTTGTCTGGTCCCTAACTGACATATTTTCCACATTCAGAGAGGTGTATGTCTTTGTGGCGAGAGCTTCTGAGAGGTCTATCAACTCACACTTGCTTTTTATAATATTCCTGTTCAAGTTCACAGCAGGTCAAAACCACCCAGCCTCCATTAAAATCTGTATTCTTTCATATTTAATGTTTGTATAAGGCTGGCAGGGGGTAACAGACCCTGGATTGGTTATGCTGTTGCCCTGCAGGATGTTGTTTGATACAAAAATAGATGAACCCAAAAGAACCCCACACCAGGCAGAGGATGTAAACTTTAGTGACACACCGAGGTGATGAGGCTACAGGCTCCTGCATGCATCCTCCGTTTGTGAAAATGAAGTTTCTTCAAGCTTCCTGTCTTGTTTGGTGAGCCTGCTGAAGGCTGCGTGGGGCAGGTCTATCAAACTGGTTTCCAGTCCGCTCATGAAATGTCGTAGCACAAGGGGAGGCTTCTTAATATCACTTTTATTAACTTCTTCTCAAGTCTCGTCTTTAACTTTATATCTTTTCCTCAGGGGAAAAGCACAAATACTGTTATAAAAATTTACTTAAGCGTAAAATACACGTTTGTTTATCAGCTGGCCGGAAATAAATTATTAAACCCCGCCTTTTTTTTTTTTACCCCTCAGCCAAAAAGGCTGATGGGGTATTGTTGTCACCCAGGCGGGTGGCATGGATACCCAAGTTTGTGAATGCGATAACTTGAGAAGAAAGTCACCTAGGACTTTCAAATTCATATCATAGGTGCATCTACTAGAAATCTTGAATCTCTGTGACTTCGACCTCAAGGTCAAAGTCAGAGGTCAAGTTTTCTGAAAATCTTGTGAATGCGATAATTTGAGAACAAAGCAACTTAGGACTTTTAAATTCATACCATAGGTGCATCTACTAGGAGGCTGAGGGGTAGCACTGGCAGCCGCCAGTATTTTTTATTGAATGTTTGCCCAAATGGAAAAGCTTGTAACAGGAGAACTGTAGGGCTTAAATGCATGTATGGTACTTCATTTGAAAGATAACTTCTAGTAGTTTCTGAAAATGTGATTGTGTCATATTTCAGACCTCTAGGGCTAGTCTTGTGTGAGATATAGATGTTCCATGTGTCCTTACCCTACATCAAAACATCTCCAATTGTCCAAATTTAACCAGATTAGGTTAAATGTAAATATTTTATTTCCTCACTTTGTGGAAAAAAGTGGTGGAGCGTCAGTTCTGTGCACTTAGGTAGTGGTACACCTATGCTTTTTTATAAAAAATACAAACTGAATATCCTAAAATTCATTCACTTGAGTTGTGTGGTTGACAGGTCACTCAAAGTGCAACTGAAGGTCTAAGGCAGGGGTGTAAAACGTATTTAGTTAGGTCACATACCGCCCAGTATGATCTAAAGTGGACAATTACAGATTGTTTCCCCTTTCACTTAAATGGTGAATGGACTGGTACTTAAATAGCGCCTTTCTACTGAATTTAAGCACTCAAAGCGCTTTCTACTACAATTTTCATTCACCTAACCACACACACATTCATACAGTGCCCTGTGTATAAGCACTTTTTATCTAACATTCATACACACACACACTCACCTTCTGATGGATGCATCAGGGTCAACTCAGGGTCCAGTATTTTTGACATATGGACTGGAGGAGATGGGGATCGATCCACCGACCTTCTGATTGGACAACCCACTCTGTCACCTGAGCCTCAATGTAAAGAGGTTTAAGTACACATTTAATAAACCGTCCAACCATCAGTTATAAAACTGAACTGAAGAAAAATAACACATTTCAGCTTTCCACATTATGAAAAAAAAAATGCTGCTGTAGTAAATCAAAGAGACCCGTCAGCACGGCTCTTTAAAAGGCTCACACTTTAAAAAATAAATGAATAAATAAAACTATACAAAAGATACTGGCAGCTCATTATGTGGACTTGCGTAGTTTTTGATGTGTGTCAGTTAGAATGATTATTTTCTGTGTGTCCTGATTTCTCAGACTTTGGAGAACAATTGAATAAAAACACAAGTTACATATTCTGATTGCCTAGGGTTAAAGTGAGGGTTGGGTTTGTCACTGATGATGACTTTGACCTGAGAGGGCTAACTAGCTGCATCACAAATAAATTAAGAAGAAGCTCAAATGAAAGCTGTCTGTATGAAGATAAATAACTAGAGCTTTATTTAGCAGATTTCTTGTAAACTTTGCTGCAGGCTGACAGAAGCCACCCTGTCTCTTTGTAGCAGCAGTATTTGCAGCTTGCTGGGGTGAGTCTAAAGAAGGGCAAAGCATTTACTCCACTACATATTTTTCAAAGCTAGTTACTATTTTTTTTTAAATAGAGATTTACAGTATAAAATATTTAAATCTACTAATAAATGATATGTTCTTATAGAATAAGCTAGCAGTATATAAAGTGATTAAATTGGCATTTTGTGGGCCAGTAAAATATACAAGGAACCAGTAAAAGACTGATCTGTTTGCCCAGGTGCTCAGTGGGAAAAATGATTTAGCTTTAACAAGCACTTTTAACAAGGAGACCAGGCAAACCAAAAAATGTAAAATGTCACTTTGAACCAATAGGGTTAATACCAGCAGTTTCACTCGGAATAAATCTAAATTTTTCCTGAGGTAGATCCGAATGAAGATTTGATTAAAAAAAACAAACAAACATGCAGTGGGGTTTTTTTTGTTTTTGTTTTAAATCACTGTGCATGGCTCTACTGAGGCTGCACTGTCATTTTTATTGAGGACCTTGTACATTTGAAGTCACGCTGTTGTTATTCAAAAGTACCAGGACAAACTTGACCCCAATAAAAGAAAAGGTTGGTATTTAAAGGCTCTGCTTGATCAAGTTGAATTTGTGCAACCATTAGAGAATAATCCCATTTTCCAGATGCTCTGGAAACCTTGCATAAGTCACATGTTTTTGGTTCCTTCAGGTGCAAGAAGTTATGTATATAATGGTGGAATTGTAAGGAATAGAAAAGGGGAAAATTTGAGCAGGCTTTTGGCTCCTGCTCGGGCATGTTTATGGCTGGGTCATTCCTAGTATTCGGTGCTATTTAAATCCCTATGACAGAGCTGAGTGTATTTTGTATAAAAATGGGCCAATACTTATTTCTAAAAGCTTGTCTTACACTTTTAACCCCCTCTACCTTAGAAAAGAATTATGTGTCAAAAAATATTTATTTGTACCCTAAACTGCCATGTCATCTTTGTTCAAGTTCATTTGCTAATATAAGTTATAAAAATTTTAAAAATTGGACCTTTGTCATCACACCAGATATTATTTTTTCTATTGATAAATTTTTTAATGCTTAAAGTCTTTGAAATAAGTTTTGTCCTTGAGTTGTCCCCCGTTACTCTTGTGGAAATTCTTATTACCTTATTTAAGGTCCCCTTTTGATCCTTACTTACAGTTAGTTGTATATTTATTTAGGGAAATCATCTACAAGAACCAGAGTAAATATCACTCTTTTATCAACATGTTTCAGAATGGTTCACAGATGTGTTAAAGCATAATGTGTCTACCCTGTTACCTTTATTTACAGTATAAACTCATATTTTTTTGTAATTTTGATCATATGGTTGATAAGCATGTTAAAAATCCTTTTTGTGGTCTCCATGTGCTGGTCTATTGTGCATCACATGAGTAATAATGGCTGATTAAAGCATAAAACGTCCTCCCTGTTACTGTTTCCCACAGTAACAGGATGGACACACAGTAATGGCCAGGTAGGTCATTGACATATTATACACATTTTTGTGTGTATTTTTAATTTATTCAAAGCATGAGATGTGGGGGTTTAATCTAGAAAACCTGTTTAGTTTGAATAATTTTTTAGTGCATTCATATAATATAAATTTTCTCAAACCCAAACATGTTAGGCAGTGAGACTGTCGACTATTAAAAGTGTTTAAATGATAATGATGATAAATTCAAAATAAAATACATTGGCATGATTTTATTTTTATATTATGCCTTATATATAATTTATATAACAAAGTTAAAATGTATAAATACCAATAGTTTTAAAGCTGTTGAGATAATTAAAATAAGCAAGCATTTTGTCAAGAAATTGACATTGACATGAGGCTTTTATTATGAAGT
>VUQS01019732.1:1560-22390 GCA_015108495.1 Heterochromis multidens
ATTTGTATGGTGGCCCTGAGAGGTCAGATGCACTGGAAATTTAAAAAAAAAAAAAAAAAAAAAAAAAAACACAAAAAAAAAAAAAAAAAAAAAAAAACACACACACACACACAACAGAAGTGGGGTAAAAAAGTAGCTGTGGAGGTAACAAATATGCAAAGGATTGCACTGACGTGTTTAAAAGAAGCAGAGGATTCTTTGTGGTGAGAGAGAAAGAAACACAAGGTAATGTGTGTTCTAATCACACGATTAATATAATACTGTAGATATCTTTGCTATTAGTTGTTTACTGCAGCTGTTCCATCAGGTTATTGTCTCCTCTAAATCACTTCCATTGTGTTTTGTAGGGTTTTTTTTTTGTTTTGTTTTGTTTTTTACATTTATTTATTTTATTTATTTATTTTTATCAAAATACCTGTGACATTATCTTAATTTCAGGGTGTAAATCAATGCTCCTCATTACAGGTTATCTTTAGTTAAAACTGCTGACTCACTGACTCCCACAGGACCCAAGCTGAGGAGACGCATGTGCACATATAATATTATCCATTTACGCACAACAGACATTGACCAAAGTGTTTTAGTGTAATTTAAACTCAGTTCAAAAGACAAATAAAAAGAAAGCAAACTTATTTACTAATTTAGAAAAAAGAATGAAAAACAACGGCGACATAATTAAAACCAACTTATGCTGTTAACAAAATTACACATGTAAACTAGACCTAAACTGAAAAGGCTAATGAGAAGCGGTGGTGTTTTTTAGTTGAGATTTGAATACTGTTAGTGTTAGATGACCTGATATGGAGGAGGCTGTTCCAAAGTTTTGGAGCTACAACTGAGAAAGCCAGATTGGCTGTAAGAGCCAGTCTGGTGCTTGGAGCTACTAACAGCTGCTGGTCAACTGATCTACGCCAAGTGGTGTGGGGCATAAAATTGTGAGAAGTCTGATTGCATGGGCCGGCCCATGCAAGCTCTTGTATGTGAGCAAAATTTCAAATGAAGCCCGAACTGCACAGGTAACCAGTGTAACAATGCCAAGATAGGTGAAATATGTTCATATTGTAAACTGCAATCGTGATTTGCCCAATCTGGCATTCAAAAGAAGTGGAATAATCCAGTATGGATGTGGTGACGGTGTGGATAACCTTTTCAAGGTTAATCAAAGGGGGGAAAAAAGGGTTTAATTTAGTCTTTTTGCAGGGAGCATCAGTACAATTGTTACTCGTACATGATTGTTAGTGGTGTGAGCAAAATAAGTGCAAGGGTTGAAAAGCTGCAGAATGTGCTCCTATAGACTGCTCCTCCAAGTGTAAGCTGTTTACTGCAGTGTGAGCAATGTTTGAAGCTGTGTCTCGGGTGCTTTTGGAGGTAGCTGGCGGACTTTTAAAGTAGAAGCAAAGACAAAACAGTTCTTCCTCCGTTTTTACCCCCCTTTACCTGTGCTGCTGTCAGCAGCTGTCTAGCTGGCTTGTGCCAAAAGATCCCAACCCTTCTTTGCAGGGTTGGGATCTTTTGTGGCATTATGAGAATGGTTTGGCATGTTTCTTTTAACTTGTTCACATATGTCTGAAGGTAACATTAGATTGTATTAGTAACAGAGTGACAGCTAGCACTCTGATTTCCATGTTATTGGTCCTCAGACAGACCCAGTAACCTTGACTGGGTCTTTGATGTAGTGGATTAATTCAAACCTGTGTTTCTGGCTTTGTGGAATTAAAGCAAACCACACAAAATCAAAAACACTTAACCTGTATAGGGAGTCCCCATACATTTGGATTGCATCTTTTTGCTCCACATATTAAAGATTTTTGTAGTATCTCCTCCTATTTCTTTTGTCTGTTTGTGTACATTAACCTGTGCATGCGCATATGTGTTCCTGCCTGCAGATAAATCACCTAGTGATTGGTCAGAATGGCATCATGTCCACCCCAGCAGTCTCCTGTGTGATCCGCAAGATAAAGGCAGTGGGTGGCATCATCCTCACAGCCAGTCACAACCCCGGAGGCCCCAATGGAGACTTTGGCATCAAGTACAACATTTCCAGTGGAGGTGAGACAAGTTCACAGAGCCAGTGGTTCTCTAATTGCTCCAGTCCAAGTCATTTTATGAACACTGTTCCATGTTCCATGTTCCATATTTGGGAATTGCCTGGTTTCTAACCACTGTTTTTGCTTTGTCTGTAGGACCTGCTCCAGAGGGCATCACAAACAAAATATTTGAGATCAGCAAAAGCCTGCAGGAGTATCACATCTGCCCAGAGCTCAAAGTGGATTTGTCCAAGATCAGCAAGCAGACCTTTGAAGTGGACACTTTCAAGCCCTTCACAGGTAGAACACCATGGAACACAGAATCCTGTCTTCAATTGAAAGACAAGCAATTTGTTAAATTAATACCAACATCTTGAAATCTCTGCTGCTTTTAAACATGATCTGGTCTGTTGAAATCTTGACTAGATCTTGTTGTGAAATGTAGATTTTATGTACTAGTGTGATCGGTGTGTAATGACTGAATTTTTGTACCCAGTCTTTATCTTGACCTGTGCTAACATGTTAATTGTGCTCTGTTTCCTCTTGATTTATCTCAGTGGAGATTGTGGATTCAGTTGATGACTATGCTGAGATGCTAAGGGGAATCTTTGACTTTGCTGCGCTGAAGGAGCTTCTTTCAGGAGCCAATCACATTAATGTCAGACTGGATGCCATGCATGGAGGTATGGATGAGCATGTCTCAAATATAAGCCTCTGTGAAAGGGACTGGGTTTGGATCATAAGTTCAGACAGTGGGTACTGGTTCCTAAATTGAATAAATTAGCAACAGGCAGCACAAGAAAAGTTTATTCTGTCAGTGATCCTGGCAATCTATGATGGCCCTCTTCAATGACTCTCTCACTCCCTCTAGTGGTTGGTCCTTATGTGAAGAAGATAGTGTGTGAAGAGCTGGGTTCTCCAGCCAACTCTGCAGTCAACTGTGTCCCCCAGGAAGACTTTGGTGGCCACCACCCTGACCCCAACTTGACCTATGCTGCTGACCTGGTCAAAACCATGAAAGGTGGAGAGTATGACTTTGGAGCTGCCTTTGATGGTGATGGTGTAAGTTCTTCAGCTTTCCTTTAATAGAGGATCCTTTAACAGCTGTATTGGCAAGAGCAGAGGGCAGAGTTGTGAAGTCTGTGACCTGGATATGAATCTATGATATCAGATCACTTAAAATGAATTTAATCTAATAAGTTTTCATTCAAAGTTTATATTTTCTTTAATACATGAGAGTCGGTAATCAAAATTTTAGGCCTAGTTCCCGGAGTGAGCCTGAATTGAACTCATTTAAACTTTGGAACAGCATTTAATGTGGAATGTTTTTAGTTAGCTGTTTTCCCTGTCCTTCCTCCTGACACTTATCTCATGTTTCATGGAAGGAACAGACCAAATGCTTAACAGAAAGAAATCATAAGGCATGCTCGGTCAACTTATTATCTTCAAAATTCTCAATAAGAATTAAGAAATGTTTTACAAAAGGATATAGTTTGGGGTTTTGAAATGCAATAGGAAAAACACATGGCTTAGCATCTGAAGGGTTTTAAAAACTTTTTCAAGATGTACTATACTAAACTAAAAAATTAATACCACAGCTCAGGAAAGTCATTTTTAAGTGTCTTTGCCATTGTTTTGTCCTCTCTTCAGGACCGCAACATGGTGCTGGGTAAACATGGCTTCTTTGTGAACCCCTCAGATTCTGTGGCTATCATTGCTGCCAACATCAAAAGCATCCCATACTTCCAGAAGACCGGCGTCAAAGGACTGGCCCGTAGTATGCCTACAAGTGGAGCCTTGGACAAGTAAAAACCACAATAACTAAAGTCTTTATCTTTTTGGGTAAATTGGGAAAATCATCATATGATGTATTCTGTGTGTTCCAGTGTGGCTAAAGCACTGCAGATGGACCTGTATGAGACTCCAACTGGCTGGAAGTTCTTTGGGAATCTGATGGATGCTGGAAAACTCTCTCTGTGTGGAGAGGAGAGCTTTGGCACTGGTAAGATTCAGCCATCACGTATATTTAGCTATGACACCAGTAAGAAAGAAGCGCCCTTCGCTCCGTAACTTCTCTCTACTAATCAACAGGCTCAGATCATATCCGTGAGAAGGACGGCTTGTGGGCGGTGCTTGCATGGCTGTCAATCTTAGCCAACAGGAAACAGAGCGTGGAGGAGATAATGAAAGATCACTGGCAGAAGTTTGGCAGGAACTTTTTCACCAGGTCAGGAAGAATGCCTGCATTATGGTTTATGAAATGGGAGCTTGAGTCCCAAAAGACGAGTATTTCATGTTGGCAGTGTTAAGAATTTTTAAAATCATTGTAAGTTTGGTCGAAACGTTATAAGAACACCGCTTGAGACTATGCAGGAATAGCACCTTCCAGTGGCAAATTAGAGAACTGCAGCACACAAACAACAATTCACAGTTATAATTAAACTTTCTGTACTTTTGTCTCTTCAAATAAAAATGTAAGTGATTATTTTATGCCCGAAAATCAACAATAGTTAGGAATGAGATCATATATATCTCTATCTATCTGTTCTATCTAATCTATATGTCTAACTTCATATCCAGGTACGATTACGAGGAGGTTGACTCTGATGCTGCCAACAAGATGATGAAAGATCTGGAGACGGCAATGTCCGATCCATCGTTTAAAGGAAAGAAGTTCTCATCAGGTGATAAGACCTATGAGGTGGCCATCGCCGACAATTTTGCCTATACTGACCCTGTTGATGGAAGTGTGTCCAAACACCAGGTAAGTGGCCCTCAAGACAGAGCCTAGTAATATTTGCAGTCCACTAGTTGCACCATATTCTGCAACAGTGGTGTGCTTGCTTCGTATTTGAGGATTTTTTTCCACTTCAGATGCTACTGAGAGTCTGAATCCAATTTGAAACAGAAAGAAATTTCCTATTACAATCAGTCCTGCTAATGATGCAGTTCAAAAACTGGCAAAATACCTGATGAAGTCATAACCCTGTGCACATGCACATGCACATGCACATGCACTAGTGTGAGTTATTGCACCTCGTACATTATATCTCCACATGTAACCACTTAGTTGATATATGAATTTGTCACCATCTCCTCTGTCTTTCTTTGTTTCTCTCTCGCTCTCCCAGGGCCTCCGAATCATCTTCTCCGATGGTTCGAGGATCATTTTCCGTCTCAGCGGTACAGGCAGTGCTGGAGCAACCGTCAGACTCTACATAGACAGCTACGAGAAGGATGCCCAGAAAATTTACCAGGATCCACAGGTGAGGACAGTGAGGAGTAATCCCAGCTGGATAGATCCAGGGAGGAAAAAGATTAGACAATGAAGTCATCAGATAGGAAAATAAACATTTACAAGACCAGAACAAATGTTGTTCTTTTCTTATGAATATTTTTTTATGTGAATAATCACTCAGGAGGGGAAAAAAAGATATTTATATAGTTTGTCACGCCATTATCCATCTATATTAGAGCAGTTTAATATTCACATGGGCCTCTAAACCTTTTGGGTTGCTTGGAATGATCAGTAAAGTGAACGATGGCCAGCTTGCACTGGGTGGAGCTCTCAAAAAATAAGTTCCAGAGATTTTATTCAACATGGGAGATGAGATGATGGAGATGTTTGGCCAAGTTTTGACTTATGGCAGCTTATCAGGGCTGGTAAGAAGAGAGGGGGGAAAAATGAAGAGTGGGAGTTCCTTCTAGACACTTCATAAAATCATTTTGACTGGTGTGGACAGGGAGGTGATGTAGTACAAGAAAGAAAAAGTTCTACTCAAGCTCTTTATCCTTTTCAGCGCTTAGACACTATGAATGAACAGATAAGCAGAAACATACTGCTTCAGAATCAGAACTTGACAGATAAATGGCCAGCAGGTTAATGGTTCAGTTGGCTGACTTTGGGTGGGTTTGATTTACACACCCAGAGGGTAACCTCCTTTCTATGTGCAGATTTAGAGAAGAAAAGAGAGTACCTCACAAAAAACTGCAATACCAAAAGCACCTTTTTTATGAAACAACTGCATTCTGTTTATTCCCAGTTATTCACATTGAATGTATATAGTCATCATGTAATTGTAATTTAGGTGTTCTTAAAAGAAGAATAGATTTAAGGATATATAGTTAGGTCCATAATTGGTTGGACAAGACCACAATTTTTGTAGTTTTGCTTCTGTACATCAACATAGTGGATTTTACATTAAACAATCGATATGTGACTGAAGTGCAGATTTTCAGCTTTAATTCGAGGGGTTTAACAAAAACTTTGTGTTAACTGTTTAGGAATTACAGCCATTTTTAGATGCTCAAAAATAACTGGACAATTGACTGACAAGCAGGCCTGGTCGCTTGTTATTTCATGACAAATGAAGCAGACACAATATCTGAAGTTGATTCAAAGTGTTGAATTGGAGTTTTATAGCTTTACACTATATTTTAAATATGAGGTCCAAAGAGATGTCAGTCCAAGTGAGGGAGGCTGAAAAACCAAAACAAGCCTATCAGAGAGAGAGCAAAAACTTTAGGAGGGGCCAAATTAACAATCTGGTACATTCTTAAAACGAATGAATGTACTGACCAGCTCAGCAACACCAAAAGGACTGAAAGACCACACAAGATGGATAAAGTGGATAGTGACACAATTATTACCATAGTTAAGAAAAACAACTTCACAACATCTAACCTAGCCAAGAACACTCTTGAGGAGTTAAGCATATCATTGTCAAGGTCTACAATCAAGCTCTCAAACCAAGATAAACTTGCACCAGTATGATGGGCAACAAATTAAGGATCTAACTGTAATTTTATTTTGGCAGATCTCTGGTTGGACCCTGCTAGTTGATGTTTCTGCTCATAGGTCTGATACTGGGACAGTTAACGAGTTAACGGCAAATGCATTAGCAACTTGTCAGTGTTGCAGGACCAAAAGAAGCTGCTTTGCACTGAAGAACGTCTATAAACTGCATGACCTGAACAGGAAGCCCAGTGTTCACTGTTCTTTGTGTATCTTGTTGTCCAGGTGATGCTGGCTCCTCTGGTAGACATTGCCCTCAAGCTCTCTCAGCTCCACGAGAGGACTGGACGCACTGGCCCGACTGTGATCACATGATTCTGTTGCCACACTGCCTCCACTCATGATCAGCAACAGGATACCTCCACTCTCTCTGGGGTGAAGCTGCCCTTGAATGCTGTCTTGGCATCAGTTCTTGGCTCTTTTTAAAGAAACTGAGCTGGATGAAAACATGGAGGGTGAATACATGAGGAGCTTTTTTTGCTGAAAGTTATCCACTGCTGTCCTCTAGTGCTAGTCTACTGTGAGCTTTAAATTATGTTTCTTTTGTTTCTTTTAAATGTTGGAGAACATCTACCTGAGGGTTCTGATATTTTGTCCAATGGGCTTCAAGTGACAAGTGATGTAAATACATTGGCTCATGTTCAAACAATGTGAAGAAAAGGTTGGACTTTAGAAACAAGTGACATTTGTTAGCTTCAGTAACACATGCTTTGCTTGATTTTAAGGAAAATAAAATTTAAAGAGAAATTGAGTGTGCTCCATGTAATGTTAGGAATAACCATGTTATTGTCCAGCTCTGTTCCTAAACTACTGTATATCATGAAACTGAGAAACTGCCAAACTGATCATAGTTCAGCAATTAGGGGAACCCCACCCCTTTCCCTCCACTTCCTCCTTACTGACCTGGTGCCTTCTCCTCCTCCTGTTCTCCAAAACTACCAAAATAGCCTAATAGGGTACACTGAACCACAGTTAATGTCTTGAACCAACACGTCCACCATGAATAAAAGAACCTTACATAAAAGGACTGTAGTCGTGTTTTTTTTTTTTTTTATGGTTGCATAATAAATACTTGTCATTCACAAGTCGTATTCTCAAAAATATGGAGAGATAATGTAGCTTTTCTTCAAGAAAACAGCTGGTATTTAGACAAGTGGTAATTGCATAGAACAGGATTAAGAAAACAAAGCATTCACAAGACACAAGCCGAGATCTTTTCCAGCAGAGAGTGAGCCAAACTGTACGACAGGCCTGAAGTGCTTCCAAGAAGGCAAAGCCTCTCCAGAGACATTCCCGAGGAAAGCAGAGTATAAACTAATGAGATCTCTCTCTCTCTCTCCACTCGTAAGTCTCCTTGTTTTAACGATGGTCACTGTAATCCTGCCGATTAGTTATAGTGTCAGGAAGTTGAAGAATCCCCGGCAAATGGTAAATTATATATATTTTTTGGAAATGTGCAAGAGAATAGAAGTACCGTGTTGGTGTGAACTTTTTCCTCCTCACGTGCAAAATTTGAAGTTGGCTCCAATTTAGTTGCACGGTGCCATTGCTCGTCATTCTAAACACAATCAGATCTACCTATTTGCACAAATACCTCCGTAACATATAGCATGTAGTTAAAGTTCCTGAGCTGGACTTAATTGTCCAATCAAGTTGTATTTTCTAAGGAGTTTGATGTATGATGACATTATGTTACAACTGACTGTTAATATACATTTCCTGTGATTTTAGCTTTAAGACAAACATTGTGCGCAGCACTGTTGACTATTAAGAGCCATTTCTGAATAAATGTTTCAAATCTTTCATCTTTGTTTATGTTAAGATTGCAGATAGGGGGTTTTAAGGCTGATTGCTAGTCTTCAAAGGTACGTTTGGGACATATAACTGCCCTAAACAGTTCCTCTCCATCCCCTTAGGAGTCGCAGTAACTGGGTGGAAACTTTTTCATGCTGCATTGTTCAGACCCTGTCAGGCTGACATAGCGCATAGCATAATGTATTCCCCTTGTTTGGCTCATAATGGCTTACAGGCTGTATTTGGATTGGCTGTCATTACAGCAGGTAATCGCAATAAGGCTTACATTAAGCTGACCTGGTCCAAAGCTATTAGATGTCCAAATGGCTTTCTCTGGAGCTGGCATGAAGCCGTGTATTTTTAAGAGCAGCCTGTTCATTGCTCATGCAAGAAGAGGGCCGATGTGGCAGACAAAGACATCATTCTCAAAGGTTTCAAATAAGAACTAAGGAAAGCAGTGACATTTTGCTCCCTGCTCATTCTCATATAAAGTGTTTGAAGTAAATTAAAGAGCAGTTTTAATAACATCTAAATATATGAGACCGTTTTACTCAGTCATCAGTATCACCAAGGACTGGCCATCTTTTTATCGGTAATTTCAGAATGCTGCAGGTTGCTGTACAATATGTTAGCAGGATTACATGCTCAAAATAACTTTATGAGGTGGTTTTGACTAACGTGCAAAAAGAGTAAAAAAGACAGAGCTCTATTGCTGCACTCTGTGAAGTGCATACAATACACTACTCCTGTACTGAAATGTTTGTGGGGGTGGCATGGTGATGCAGTGGTTAGCACCGTCACCTCACAACAAGAAGGGTCTGGGTTTGAATCCGTGTGTTGGCTCGGGCCTTTCTGTGTGTTTGCATGTTCTCCCTGTGCCTGCATGGGCTCTGTCCTGCTAAAGATGAAAGATTTGGTATTGGCTGGAGATATGAATATGAGCATGAATGGTTGTCTCTCTCTGTGTGTTGTCCCTGTAACCTGTCCAGGGTGTACCCTACCCTGCCTTTTGCCCCATTAAAGCTGGGATAGGCTTTAGTGATATACAGTACTGTGCAAATATCTTAAGTCACCCCTCATTTCTTTATATTTTGCTTCCAATGAGCAAGAGTTTCTTGGATTTTTTTTTAAGTTGTCTTGAGCAATAGTTCTTCAGGCTTTCTGAAGCTCTGTCAAAGTTTTTCTTTGGACATTGTCTGCCTTTTCACTCATTTTCAGTCCAGTCCTTGTACCTGACAGCTTTCAGAGGATTCTTTTTGTTATTTTGTTTGTTGAACCTCTTAACACTGACCTATGACACACCAAAAACACACCATTTCTTTAGTTGAATCTTCAAAAAATGCCAGAGATAACACAGTTTGACAGGCATAAAATAGTATCAACAAAACCATTCCCAAAATAGCTAGCTGAAAATGTATCTCATATCTCAGCATTCTGTGCAGTGTGTCCTTAAAAAATTTGAAGAAACTGGACAAGTGGAGGACAAAAGAAGAAGTGACAGACCTAAAAAAAAATAAAAATATCTACAACAAATTAACACTATCTGAAAGTCATGTCCTTAAGAAATAGGAAAGAAAATCCAAAGACCTGACACAGGACCTGAGAGATGCAGCTGGCCCTTCAGTTGATCCGTCTACTGTCTGTTGAAGCCTCATCAGAAATGGTCTCAGTGGAAGGGTGGCTGTCAAGAAACCATTCTTAATGAAGGGAAACAGGGAGAAAAAAAAAGGTATGTCAAACTACACAAGAACTGGATTGACGATCAGTGGGATCAGTTCTGATGGAGTGATGATTACAGATTTGAAATTTTTGGTTCAAATCATCATCAGTATGTAGAGAGGTACAACAATTAGTGTCTACAACCATCTGTAAAACATGATGGAGGCTCTGTCATGGTGTTGGAGATTGTG
Source organism: Heterochromis multidens (assembly GCA_015108495.1). Lineage (NCBI taxonomy): Eukaryota > Metazoa > Chordata > Actinopteri > Cichliformes > Cichlidae > Heterochromis > Heterochromis multidens. The sequence continues at coordinate 12,087 of VUQS01019732.1, forward strand.
CCAAAATTAATGGAATTATGAACATAGAAAAGTACCGTCAGATTCTGATCCACAGTGCAATACTATCTACATGGAAAGCATCTGATTGGCAACAACTTCATTTTTCTGCACAACACACTGCCAATCCAGTGTGTTTAGATTGTCTAGATCAGTCATGGATTGGCCTCCACAGAGTCCAGATCTCAACATTATTGAAGCAGTGTGGGATCATCTTGACAGAGAACAGAACAAAAGGCAGCCAACATCCAAAGAAGAACTTTGAATGTCCTTCAAGAAGCCTGGAGAACTATTCCTGAAGACTACTTAAAGAAATTACAAGAAAGCTTGCCTGACTTTTTTTTATTATTTTAAAAGGGATCCAAAGTGTAATTTGGCAGCTCAATATGCACAACTAATGCAGCAGCTGATGTGCTAACCAAACTGACAAATAAAAAAAATCAAACAAATTTCTCTCTTTTTTTTTATTTCACCAAAGGCAGTTGAGTATAAAGAAAGCAGCAGCCTTTTCAGATGGTCAGAAATGTCAAGGAATGGATCATGCACATATGAGGGAATTTTATGGTCGTCTCAGGCACTCAACACTCCATTATCCCCTTCAGATATGACTTCTTTTTTCTACTGTGCAAGAATGTTTTACCTGACTGATATTTACTTTTCTCTACTATATATATTTTAAGCAGATGCTTTATGTAAAAATGTAATATCCATTACAATGGATACCACAACTGAAAAAATGTAAAATGTCAAGAAGTCTTCGAGGCCAAATCCTTCCATCTCTGTGTATGAGTTCATTGCACATTAACTGCATTTGTATTCCTTGTGCTCTGTTTGTGTGCATTTTACTTTTTTTCATTTTCACCAAGTTTCTTTGAAAGCATTTCAGCGTGGTACAAAGATCAAATGAATGTTGTATTTCTCATAGAAGACATGTCCTTCATGTGCTGTGGAGCCTCTCTCATGTGTTGGCCTTCTTTTTCATTATTCACTGTACAGCAATAAGCCAAAAAAAAAAAAAAAAATCTCTGAATAGTCAAGGCACGATTCAAGAGACATCTGAAGGTGTTTTGTGGTCTCAGGAATCAAGACCATGGAAGCAGATGGTCCAGTTTTGAATCACATGTGCCCGTTATAGGCACTTTAAGCAATGAATAGAGGTTAGCATGGACACTTGGACCTGTCTTTCGCTTATGCTGTGCCATTTGTGCCATAGTCCCAATGAAAAGCCTGTGTCCTGCTTACATAACGTACCTGCAAGTGATCATGTTAGCACTTAAAATGACACTATACTGTATATTTTTAAACTGAATATTGGGAATAAATGGAGAGTGTTTTTATTGGAAATGGTCAATTTGATGTGCTATATACTGTATAAACCTGAATGATGCTAAGCCAAAAGCAACTAAATGGAGGTGAATCTAAACTCTTCTGTCATGTGAAAGCATGGTTTCACTTCTAGTTCGTTCGCTAGATGTGAACAAGCTTTGGCTCGATCTATGATGTTAAAAATGTCTTCGACAACCTCAAAAAAAAAACCCAAAAAAACCTGGCATTGATGGATGTAGAGGCACTGCATGAGTCATCGCCATCTTTGCGCTCTCAACTTTCCGGGTGTGGAGCTGAAGTGTACAGGATGATGTGTGAGGCCATAAAAAGTGGGACAAGATGAGTTCTGACCACACAGTTTTACCAAACATTGCATGGAGGCTGGATTTAGTCCAGTTAGAATCCTGTCCAACTCTTCCTCTGGCTTTCAGGCAATAAGTCAACAAATACTCCAGGAGACACCACACTTATACGGCCCATTGTTCTGTGGAGTGTATGTTTGATGGAGAGGCTATCGGGACCATGTCAGAATTTAAGATGAAAGAAATGTGGGTGTTGAGGCCTTACCACAAATAAACAAGCTCAAATTTACTGTAGCAAAAAAAAAAAAAAAAGCCATTCTCTCATCGCTCCATTTATTCCCACTACATATACAAATACAAACAAAACAAAGAAGATGTAGTAAACAATCAGCCCCCATAATGTTTGTTACATGTATTCAGCTGCAGCCCTTTATTGGTCTGCTGGCTGAAGCTTCACATAATTTAGGACCCTGTAGAGAGAGGAAAGGGACAATACAGCGTTGCCTTGGCACCGTTGCATATATTGACCCATTTCCTTGAGTTTCTCAGAGGTTTTTGAAAGAAATTGCAGGAAATTGGATATCTTTGCAGATCCTAATTGTATCTCACAAAGGTGCTTCCTGCTCACTTTGAATTCTTCCCTTAATGCAGGAAAAATTGACTGGGAAAAAAGGCCTCTGCAATTTTGCATGTTGCAGCACAGACTGTAGTATGTTCCTTATGAAATTACATTTTGTTTTGGAGGGAGACGGGGGGGGGTTGGACAGGAGTTGGTGGGGGAAAACAGAGGATGCAGTGAGGCCAGTCTGTCTGTCAGCTGTTTAAAGATGTCTAAACTGTGGTGGAAACTGTCCTCAGTTATCCACTGCTTGAAGAATGTGCAAAGTGCTAACACATTTTCAGTGAGATGCAAGGAAAGTCAGATAAAAGCACACGTCATTAGTGTTATTAGGACATAAAGAAATACAGAACATAGTGAGAAGATGTAGAAGGCATTTTTAAGGGATATCATTATCGCCATCATGCTTTCATGCTCTTTTATTGACTGAGACATCATTGCCTAGTTTTTAACAAAGAGCTTCCCTGTCCGATTGCTGCGGCCACAGCAGAAACCCCAAGGGATCTGCTCTTCAAAGAGGTCTTTAGAACCCCACTCCATGCCGACATGAAAGTTAGATGACTTTCAGCATGCATGGTTGTAATTTTAATAATCTTATCCTACTTTAGTAAAAATGAAGTCCATAGACATCAGAGAGGGAGAAAAATAGGCCAATGTCAGAAGTAATCTCACTACTTGGTCAGTGCAGTAGTGGGGTCTTCCCCCTTCAAATCCTCTTCCACCTCCCTGAGTCTTCTTACTATAGAGAAAACTACCTAAACATTCATCTGGTTGCTTAAACTGAAAATCTCAAAAGGTGCTTCGGAGAGAGGGAAACACAGCTTACAGATGATGTTCATCACCTCACACGTTTCTGCAGACTGTAATCAGTCATGCCCAATTTCTTCTGGTTTGACAGTTATTTAGAGTTATTTAGTTTGAATTTGCTCTCTGTGTGATATCACCGGAGAACAAAAGTCCTTTGTTGTCTTAATTGAAATGTTATGTGAAATCATGCAGATGCAAAAAAAAAAAACCCAAAAAACAACACAAGCTCTCTGGTCCCCAAGAAGCTCCATCAGAAGTCCTCAAAGAAGCAGCCTGCAGATTTAAAAGTGGACATATTTCAGTGTCAGAGCCTACTTCACTATTTCAAATTGAATTAACCAAAGAAGAATTATATTCTTAAAAAAATCTTTTGCCAACTTTAAACTCTAGTGTGAAAGAGTTCTTATGTATAATGTGTTAAAGTGAGGCTGAACACTCACTTTTTCATAAATTGGCGTCTTTATTTACATGTTGAATTGACCGCAGCCCTGGTTTTGATCAGAGCATTGGGCAGCTCTTCCAGCCTGCTGCTTTATATCGCTCAACCATCGTAATCGCTGTATTCTTAATTTCCTCAGCTACTCAAGAAGTGGTGGACCAAGGACACTGCAAAGGTGTGTTGACCTACAATCTACAGTATTACAGAACTGTAACACAGAACAGTCTCAAGAGAGCTTAAAGTTTCTGGATCTGGTTGTGTTGTGAGTATTTGCAGGGTTTAATTGAATCTTGAAGCAATGACGCATTAAGAACACCAAGGGGGTTGTAATTCATTTTAGGACAGCTAACACTTGATTACATTTGAAAGGTTTAAAGTACCTGAAACCAGTTTTACCAGTGTTATGGAATATCTAAGATTAAACATGAAGACTGGCTATACATTAGTTTTATAGTTGGAAAAAAGACAACAATCTTTCAATTCTATACAAGAAGCCTTGTTTGTTTTTGTTTTTTTAAGGTGTTCAATATGACTCAGTGAAATGAAATTCCCAGGTACTTGTAAGACTCAGCAATAGTAACAAGAATGGACAAAGTCACAGATAGAAGTGGATAATATTGTGTTCTTGGTTTTTTGCATTTGAAACTTTAATTAAAAAGCACCTGTCATATTAATTTCCAGCTCCATGTTTTTTTTGTATTCTTGGACTCTACTAGAGTAGCTTTGCATGATTAACAATTCAAAACAATCCTTATTTGTCATAGTGAGCCCCTTAGTTCATCCACTGACTGAAACAAAGAGTTTTAGCTTCCTTTCTCTTAACTTTAAGGCACCTTTCATTTGATTGACTGCCTCTTGTAAACAGAAGGTTTGAACAGCAGGTGGGTGGGGCATCTGTGCTCACAGCCAGTGCTGTGGGACTGAGATGGCCAGATTAGGGATATCTGTCTGAAGCCAAGCATTTAGAGAAGTCTGAAGCTTGAGCTTTTGGCTCATAGGGGTTGCTTGCACATATGCTGACATCATTATGTGAAACTTTGGTCATATTTATTGTGATCCATCTACCACTATAATAGATTAAAAAATAAATAAAATAAAAGCAGACTAGGTCACCTTTACAGAGTGGTGATTGTAAGGTATGACATTCTTAATTTGCTTGTGTCTGTGCTTGTCTGTTTGTTTATGTGTTTTTTATGCTACAGTGCATTGAGCTCTTAGGGCCACTGTACAGACCACTGATCACATCTCAAGGTTTACAGTGGACTTGCTGAGAGTTATCCGTGTACTCTGGGATGACTTTGAGTCTATATGGAGGTAAGAAAGGGAAAGAGGATCATGAGGCAGACTATGTCCTGGACTCTTGGAGCTGACAAAGAGCAGGGATATCTGAGGAAAAGTACTTCAGCTTGTGAGCGACCCACTTCATCTTCGTCTCTTGAGTCTGGAAAATAATTCAGTGTCAAGCATTATTTATGCAACACTATTCCTTTATTCTGTAACAGTTAAATCAAAACATACCTCAGAGAGGATGATGTTTCCCTCTAATGAGCAGAGGTAGGTCACAGTACTGGAGAACCGGAGATACTAAATTGCTACCATTCTTTTCCTGCTCCCCAAAATGGCTTTCAAAATGCTCTGTGTGCAGACACACACCTGCAGAGACAATGTATGTGTCAGAATCCAGAAGTCAGTAGAGTGAAATTAAACAGGATGTGGATTTACAGAGGAGAATTGATTTTAGTTAATCATACTGTAAACCTCTGGAATGAATAATTATGTTAAGGTGTGGGTGTGTGTAGCCGTTTAACATTTCTGCAGGCATTATCATTCAAAGCACAAGAGAATATTGTCTTTTCTTTCTTTTCTTCATCTTTCCAGCTTTCATCTGTTTTTGTACACTTGCATGGACACAAATCAAATGAGTTAAACATTTACATATGGTCTTCAGTATGTTATATTATTCATCTACTTAAAATAAATAAATAAATAAAAAAAACTATACTAAACAGCACCAGATGGATCATTATGAGTTAATACAGAGAGATCAGTTAAGCGCCATTACTAGTTATTTATTAAGTCACATTACTTTGATCTCCTATAGGCTTAGCTCACAGGAAACAGGAAGTGGTGTCCATTTAAAAAAAGACTTCAAAAATTGTGAAGGGGGTACATATCAGGGAAAACCTGTTTATAGAAGCGTTCTCTTAAACATCATTAGTGCAATAAAGTACATTCATAAGGCTGAATTCAGTTCACACTTATTATAAGTGTATTTAGGTGGATTTTTTTCATTAGAGAATATTTTCCTTCTTGTAACCACTGGACCTTATAAATCATGTGTACCGGTGACAGCTTGAACAAAAAAACTGTTTAGCGCCCCTCAGTCTGCAGGGAACTGAGAAGCTTTCTTTGGTTATTTAATTGCCTCCACCAAGGAAGTCATGTGACTGGTTTGGTTTGGTTTGTTTGTTTGTTTGCGCTAAAAAATTGAGTTATTTGCATGAAGGCTTTTACCAAAGGTGGAGCCAATCTGGATCTGGATCCAGGAACTTTTGAAAGGATTCTTTACCATTGTGAAACTGTGCAAAGATGCACATTTCTTGCCATATCTTTACAAATACACATCAAACTTAAAAAAAAAGTGGGAGGCATTGCTTTGATGTTCTCAAGGAAAACAACTCTGGATCCATAGGACTTCTGAATCCAGGGAATCAATTCATTAGGCTTAGAGGATATTTTCAGCCTGTGCAGAGGTATCCTGTCTTTTTTTTAAAAAAATAGTATTGATATTTGATTATTGTTTACACTTTATTTATCTGACAAAGCCCCAGATTCCACATAACAAATGTAAAATGATTAAAAATATATAACTATGCAACTAAATATGCAAATAAAAAAAAGAACAATAAATAAAGTTATTTTTAAAGTTTATCTTAAAGTTACTTTAGGATAGGATGTACTTTATAGTTATATGTAAATACTTGTATGTAAATTCATTTGTAATAAATTTTATGGCAGACATTTTGACTTGCCATGGTTTAGAAAGCACGGGTGGAATTACTGATCAGTTTCATTAGTTTCATAAGTCTTAGTCATTAAAGTAAATCAGCATGCACAAATGCAGGGTCTCTCCTGAAAATCGAATACACCTCAAATATTTCACAAATTTTACTCACAAATGGAAAAACATGAGGTAGAGACTGTGTCAAAACTATACAAGTTACTGGAATAAGTGGACAACCTCTGCCTGCCCTCTGGATAGTTCCTGTAGTGCACGCATGATGGCGACACTTGGCTAATCAGAGCCATGTGGCTTCTGTGGGCACAAGTCTTCCAATGAAGTTTGCTGGAAGGATTGCGCTCAGTCGGAGGGAGAGACAGAGAGGAGGCAAAGTGAGCTGGGCTCAAACGAGGAGGAAAGACACAGAAGTTAGGCGAGACGGAGACAGCTTTCTTCAAGACGCACGTATTTTTTTTTTTATCACAAGGAGAGTTTTGGTGACCTTTGAAAGAGCTGCGGAAACAGCTTAGAATTGATCAAATCTCTGAGTGGTTATTTTTTTCTTTTTTTCTTTTTTTTTTGGAAGGACTCGAAATTTAATATTGTGTGTGGTGGATGTGAAAAGCGGGCAAAGGTTTAACATAGAGCCGAAGGAATGTATCCAAACCGGGCAGCGGCGAACCAGCGTCTCTGGAGATGTCCAGCCTGCGCTCTCTGGATCGCCCTGCTCCTCCAAAGTGTCCTGGACCTGAGCGCGTCTGGTGAGTCTTCCAAAACGTTTCCCCTTTCCTCTGAAATCAGTCGCTCTGCTCTCCTCACATTCAACTATGAAATCTGTCAACATTGACGAAAAATCGCTGCAAGGGCTTCCAACATGTTCCTAACACGCTCCACAGCCGCGTTGCGCTTATTTATTTATTTATTTTAATCGTACTTTAAAGACGGTTTAACTCATCCATCACCATGTTTACATTTGGTTGTATATTTTAAGACGACTCTTTGTCTGTGGCTCCTGAAATCATCTTATAAGTGACCCCATACTACTGGCCATCGTTCAGCCTCTCTTCTCATGCAAATGATCTTTGGTTTTTAGATTATCGTCCTATTGTCATTCTCAAGCCTCGGCACGGGGAAATACTTCACTCCACTGGTAGACAATAGGGGGGCTCTTAACGAGTCAGCTGGATACCCATTGTGCCCCCCCAATCACCACCACCACGCCCCTCAAAAATTTGAGCGTTAAAGATAAGAAATGTGTAAAGGCTCATTTAAAAGGCAAACAACTACTGCATGCAATTTTAGGTTTGGTTGATAGCTGGGGTGGGGGTGGTGGGGGGTTATCACTGTTTAAGGCAATAAGATGGGGATGCATGGAGAAGTTTGGAAAAAACAGTCCAGCAGCCTGTGGCCTCTAGGAAACAGGATTCGTTTTAAGCACAACTGTATTTTGTAAAACATACATTTAAATAACTCTTCAGTTTATTTGTGTGTCCACTGTGGTCAAGACTAACTTTTTTTGGGGTTGGGGCTCATTTCTCATACTGTTGTTTGCGCTGCACAAAGCTCTCTGTGCCTGTGTTGTACTGGCATCTTAAAGTAAAGATGACCTGATAGTAAATGCGAGTGGCCTGTGGCTGACTAACATAAGTATGATTGAACGGAGTTTGAATTGAGTTTGAATTGTTTATGAAGCTACTCCTGGAAGGCATTTTCCTTCTTTGTCCTGGCTTTGAAGTGTTTACTAAGTATAAAACAATCCTCCCCATCCAGACCAGTGCTGATGAATTATCTCCGGAAAGTTTTTTCGGGGTTTGCTTGGATTACCACTGTCCTCCTTAAATGCTTTTTCGGCTGTTATTTACAATGAAGGTGTGCAACATATCCTGCATTGGGCGTCAAGCATTTCACCCTTCTTTATTCTTTTCTCCCTCTTTCGTCTCTGTATCCTCAGTCCTCTCTTTTTGCTCTGAGCCAGGGAGGAATGTTAATCCAAATTACTTAAGTGGATGAGTTAGCTATAACTTATTCCTCAAATGGAGTTTAATGGTTGAATATGAAGGGTTGGGGAGCCAAGCCCCTGCTCCTCTAGGTACTTCATATCTGGAAAGAGAGTAGTGGAAATCACTGCACCCCCCCCCCCCAATACAATGTAGAGGGAAAAATACTCTGAAAATTAGGTTTCAAATGCTAATACCATTTTCCATGAAGAAAGCTGCTTCCAGTGACTTTCATTCTGATTTTATCTCACCATTCAAATGAATGTAGCTTCATGATCAAATTCATTGGTGTGCTGCACAAAAATGACACTCAATTTAGTTGCCCCCCCCTTCATTGTATCCTCAAATTTGATCGCAGCGGTTCCAGGGTATGTTTGTAGACAATAATGCTTGGAGTGTTGTCTTGTCTTTTATGTGGCTCACTGTAATGGGAAGAGTCACAGAAGAACAACAGTGTGGTTTCACTGTAATCAAACGTTAAGAGAATAATGCTGGACCCCGTGATCAGTGGCTGTATTGTGGTCGCAACTGAGCAAAAGGGACAAAGAGGAAACCTAAAAGTGTGGTTGTTGTCTTTATTTGCTGCCGTCTGGCGTGCTGGTCAGTTTGTGAGCTTCTATTCAAGAGGTTGGAGGTCACTAGTCTGTCACTGTGGTTTAAACTCGAGCATTTCCAGGAGTCAGGAGTTTCCCTGGCTGCAGGAAAGGATTTTTTTTTATATGGCAGACATGACAAAGGATGTTCAAATTAACGGTTAAAACCTGTGCGCCCTTTCAAACAATATTTTAAACCTAATGAAATGCTTTCTTTGTTTACGTGATTAGAAAATTTCAGTTAACGTACATGATCAGGTCATTTGCAGGATATTTCCCTCTCTCTCTCCATTCCCTCTCCTCTTTGCCAAAAACAGTTTAGGGGTCATTATCAGCCCTCGGGATGCTAAAACAAATGGAATTATGTGGAACAGTTAATGAGATTTTATTCTTATAGGCACTGCTTCGCTCGTAAATCACAAATGTCCTCCTCTAGAGGCCACTGTCATGCATTTGTACACAGTAGGAAAAAAAAAAAAACCTGAAAAGCCCACCTAAAGTTTAACAGGGCTTTTTATTTTTGTCCAAACATGACTTTTAGCTGTGCCAACAGGGCTTTTTCTTATTCAGCAAACCTGAGTTTGAACCCAGGTGGAACAGCATGGAAATCAGATTTCAGCTAAAAGCAGTCATCCTCAAAGTCGAACCTTTTTATTTAAACATTCAGAGAGGCGCTGCGTGTTTGGTCACTGTCGTTCCAACTATCAGCTAAGTGATAATCTAAGGCAAATTCATAAAACTGAATAGAGAAAAATGTTTTAAATCTATGTAAACTGTGTAAAAGTTCCTGAATGTGGGATATTCACCTCTGGGCATGAGAAGGTCCTCTGCAGGGCAGGGACTATGGGAAATGTGTTTAGAATTGCATTTAGCCGTTTAATAACACTTGGGAAGGCTATAAATCATGTCGGGTGGAACTGGCTCAGTGCAGTTTTCAGCGGGACACACTGTTGACAATAAAGGCACTTCACCCCTGGAAAATACCCTTGGTCTTACAGGCTGAGTGTGTAGGAGCTTGTCCTGGTCAGTCCGCTACTGACATGCCTATCTGGACTGTTTTATGTCTCCTTGTGTTTTCTTAGACTCTTATTTGGGGGAGCAGTTCACGTGAAGTGAAAGAGAGCTCAAAATTTGTGGTTTCATTTCTTTTATGAGCACTTGTTAAAATTTTTACATATCAGCCACTCCCTCTGGTGATCTTTTTTTTTTTTTTTTTCACATCA
>VUQS01019732.1:22410-32944 GCA_015108495.1 Heterochromis multidens
CCCCTTCCTTTTTTTTTTTTTTTTTTTTTTTTTTTCAGCTCACTCAGTGCACATTACGATTGTTTGCTGCTATTTCTCACTTATGTGTGGCTATTTCAAATTATTCAGTGTTCTTTCCAGATGCTCTGGGAAATGTTTGGCTCGGTCTTGAATGGTGCATCTCCTTAAGATCGATGGCTCTGCTGTGCCTAAAACTCGACTCCCACTCTTGACATTGCACATTACACTAAGTCAGGCATCAACTGCTGTGCATCTCTAAAAGCTTTTGGCAGACACAGAAGAATGTGGCAGGAAGCGAATGTGTGAAAGAGATGTATGTTCTTTTTTTTGTCTGAGTGGATTTTTCTTTTTTTTTTTACACACATATCTACATATTTTAAGACAGTTTGACTCAGTTTTGAGTGTGTGAAACTGGGAGAAAAAGCCTAGATGTTAATTTAATCAGCACACGGCTATAAATCATAAGCTCAGACTCTGTTTTATGTCACTGATTTAATGCGCTGGTGTGTAAACTATGTCGTGCACTGGCAATTACCTACTTCCCACTCGTTATTAGGCACATGTGTTTGCCTAGGCTCGGTGTGCCTCAGTGCTGCCACAGGGCAAACTGTTTTGGAGAATATTGTGTGCTAATTGTTTAACTGATGTACAGCCAGCGGGCAATTTGCTCTAAATGATAATAAAAGTTTCAAGATATCAAATGACTATTTCAATGCATTTTTTTCCTGACTTGTGTATTTTTTTCCCTAATAAGAACCACAATTGCAGTATTCACAAAATAGGGGATTCAGAAGAACTTTCCTTATGTTGCTTGGCTGGAATGTCCTGATAATATGCCGTCAGTGCTTGGTTGTCAAAGGAATTTTGAAAGGAGAGCCAGATTTGAGTTTCCCTTCTTTGTAGATCTGCTCTGCCAAGTGAGGCAAAAGCCTTTCTGTGAGCGGTGAGAAGTGTAAATTTCCTGCATTTACGCAATACTGGCACCAAAAAAAAAAAGAAAAGAAAAAATGCTCCGATTTCCACAAATCGGACTCTGTGGAGCGCTGTAGTGTTTTAGTGGCCAGGGTTCCTTGGAGAGGCAGCGTTTAATCAGAGGCTAAAAGCGCTGCACTCAGATCCTCTTTGGAGACGTTTGATAAAGTTTCTGCCACTACAAACTGTAGCCAAGCGTGAAAACCTTTTTCCTGCAATTTACTGTCTGCACAGGAGGTCAGCCTGTTAGAGGGAAAACCTCGACAGGGTTCAGGGAACTGCAGCACTGGTCTGGATTAAGAAAAGGAACAAAAAAACATTGGTTCAGGCTTTGGTGCCGCAGTTGAGGAGCCAGCGCGTAGATGGCACTTGAATGATTTTAACAGAGCGCGAGTCTAGACTGAGTGGGGAAATAAGCTGCATTAAGGTGGTGTTCTCAGAAGTAGAGCATTAATTGGCTATATTTTCCCGTTCCGTAGACTGACCTGTACTGTATATGTCCAGCCGCAAATGAACTTGCTTTCTATACCTTTCATTTGATACTTTCTGTGTTGATGTCTCTCGGCTGCTGCCTGGAAGACAAATTATGCCTGCCACATTTAAAAAAAAAAAAATGCTCTGTGCTGTATTTTATACACACAACACAATGAGTCCTTTGCTGCAGTTGTAAGGCAAGCTCTGAGTGCGAGAGCGTGCTGATGACAAAGTGACACTTTAATGAGTCTAATGGAATAACCCACACATACTGCATATCAATTTCTCATATGGACTTGGCACGGTTTCATGTTGCGGACCGTAGGGAACAGCGCTGCTTTAAAGAGCTCTAAATGTCACTGAGCCCGCTCCTTGTTGGAGTTTTATCAAATTACTGCTTTGCTAGTGTCCTCCACAGCCCATGCTTAATATGTGGAGATCATGCTACATTTCATTTAATAGGGGGGTTAGGATGAAACATGGCTTTTTAAATTCTCCTATATGTGCCAGAGTAAATCTTTTTAAGCCCTGTTTGCATAGCATTAAGGACTCCTACTGGAAGCAGAAGGGCAGATCTCCATTCACCTACAATTAAATCTCTGTACAACACCACACTCCCACCAAGAGATTAAATACCCCAAATTTAATGGGCCTCACTTCCAAAAATATCAATATTTGTTTTTCATGAAAGATATGTTCACTTTATGTGTTATTAAGAGATATGGCACTGTCAAATTTGTGTCCAAAAATGGAAAAATATGTACCCTTTCCACACAGCTGATTAAGTATAGGGTTACAGCTAATTGGCATTGCCATTATTATTTAATCTGCTAGTTCTTTTCTGCATTCAGTTAATAATTGGTTAGATGATAACATCTTTAAAAAAAATCAACTAATGACCATCTATCACAGTCTGAGATAACTTCTTCAAATGTTTTGTTTCTTATGACTAAAGTTTCAGAACCCAAAGATTTATGAGTTTTTACAAAGGTCTAAAATAGAGAGAAGCAGAAAATCATCAAAATCATCACAGTTGTGATTCTGGAACCACACAATTTGCATCAGTTTGCATTAAATCAACTCGATTAACTGATCAACTAGTTGTAGTGGCTGGACACGTGGTAGCTGTCTACTGCCACTTGGGGTCAGTGTCAAAAAAATATGTGGAACAACTGATAATGGGTGACACGTTTGTTCATATTTGTTCTGTTGTGGGTCCTTTAACATTACCTGTGCCTCAGAGAGGACAGACGCTAGTACACAAAGAACTTTTTCATAGTAGAGTAAAGCCACAGCAGTTTGAAAAATGATTCAAACTGTCCACTGCAGCCATCAGCAGCACTTCTCCTCAGTGGTTCTAAGACCTTTAGTAATTTTTGTGATTCTTCCTCTTCACGGTGGACACAGCTAGGGTAATTTCTTTTCCTGCTTAATCCAACTTGCCAACTGGTGAGCGTTTGACTTATGCATAGCATCATCTCTGCTGGCTGTTTGGAGGACTGCACACAAGCCTCTGTGTTGGTTGATTACCATTATCTTTTTCTCTGCGTAGTGTTATGCTATGCAGGGTTTAGGGTTAACCAGTCTGAGGAGGGAAAGAGCAATGTTCACTTTCAAAGGTGAAAGTGGATGAATGGTCAAAAGCAAGTCCACAGTATTTGTGGTTACAAATGATCTGCATTCTTTAGAAAAGTTGTGCCTATCATTACATGTTTTTAGTGGTACACACAGACCTTCTTTCTGCTTGCTGAGAATCAGAAAATAGTCAACCCCTCTGTCACCCCATCACCATCAGCATGACATCAAAACTTCTTGGCACTCTTCCTATCTGGCTGGCAAACACATACTAATGCTGGTACTCTGTCCCTTTATTTTTCTTTTCTGTACTTTCTCTCTCACTTTCTTGGCTGTGTCCTCTCTCTCAGGCACACACACACTGTCTCTTTCCCCCTCTCCTTCTCTACAGTTTCTGAGTGGCTCCTCCACTTTTCCCTTTCTTGCCTGGCTGACTGACATGCTGCTCTTGGCTGAGCTGCGTGTGTTTACTCAACAATAACTGAGAGCAGGGTGGCTCCACAGCAGTTCCTACGCTCTTCAGGGACACAAAGATAACGACTCATGCAGGCTTCTGGCAAGATGTTTTTCAGTATGCGGCATCTTAAGCTAGAGCGAGATCAAGAGGCATCTTGTGCTGTCAGCTGACGCAAAAACACTTCACTTCTTTCAATTCATTCATTGCAGTCATGGCATGATTATGAGAGGGATCTTTAGCCAGATTTTTCTGTGTTCAACGCAACTCTTGATGCATCTTTGAGGCTTCATGTCTACTCTTTTAAAAATGCCGTACAGTGGTTACGCTGCAAAAAGCACTGGACCATCAGCTCCACAGAGCCATTTGTATAAACTTATCACTCTGCAGTTATTAATAGAGCGCTATCACATGCGTTTTTCTCACAATTCCCAAAATCATTCCCAGCAGATCCATCGCTCAAATCTTTATTTTTCTTAGTTTCTCTCTTTCCTTTTTTTTTTCTTGTGCCTCTGAAGCACAAATGTAACACACGCTGAAAGCATAAGGACTTCACGCCACTTGTGAAATAGTTAAACCAGACATGTTCGGACTTCAGGAAATTTAATTTCACGGGGCATCTTATAATTTGTGTTCGGCTTGAATAAACTCTGCACTTCCTTGTTGAATGTGTGCATGCCTGTTTTGTTTCTGAATGGCTGTTGTGTAGCCACTCAGGAGGTTTTTATGTTTGTATAAGATGCGGAGAGAAGTGTGTTCCTGTGTCTTTGGCCTGTCATTGCTTTGTAATTACAGTTAGTGGTTGCAGAAACTATAATCCTGTTGTTGCCAGAAGTTGAGGCATTTTTCCTTTTGGGGATTAAATAGGTTTTTAGTGTAAAGCTGCTGGTTTAACAAGTCGACTTGGCCACTAAACAGATTTAGGGATCTGCTAAAACAACACTAACACTGTGATTGTCTAAGTCCCTTTCCCTTTATTTATTGATTCTGTTTTTAGTGGGGGAATAAAAATGTTGCATAAGCAGTTTTTGAGCTCTCAAACTGACTGACATTGCCACCTTTTTCAGCTTCTTTCACCTCTTCAATATGTCTGCTGGATTATTCAATGGACCTGCTCTTTAATTTGGGATAAATGGCAATAAAAATGAAATAAACAAACAGAACACATATCATCTGCATATCGACTATCTGACTAATTCGCTTAAATATCGGTATCGACCCCGAATTTCATAATTACAGATGAAGCTTACCCACTTGTCTCATAGTCCTTTTCCCATATAAGGACCTGGTTTGCTGTGAGTCCTGGCTGTGTATTGTGCATTATTAAGTAGAACTTACTTGGCTTTTTATGGATATATTCGTATTACGGTGTAAATTATCTAATGCACTGATATAAAAAATAAGGGTAACAGTTTAGAATATTGTCACACTATTAAGCATTAGTAAGGTATTACTAAGGTATTAGCAAGTGCTTAATTCATCATTTATAGAGCATTACTCCTCCTTAGTATGTCATTTATAAATACAGATATGTTTATTCCTCTGTTACTGTTATACCATGTACAGCTACAGGGGCTGGCTTACAATGCACCATCAGTGCTAGTAATAATAATAACAATAATGATTATAATAATAATAATAATAATAATAATAATAATAATAATAATAATATATCTGTATTTATAAATGACATACTAAGAAGGAGTAATGCTATATAAATGATGAATTAAGCACTTGCTAATACCTTAGTAATACCTTACTAATGCTTAATAGTGTGACAATATTCTAAAGTGTTACCAAAATAAGATATAGTAGAGAATTTAATCATTTAGAAATGTTGTCAGCTCCTAGTTTGTTCAGCAGAGAATCTACTCTGAGCACTGTCTGCAGCACATTTAGCAAGACAAGAAGCAAGCTCAGCAGATAGTGGTGCAGTCAAGTTGCTAACTAGTTAGTGAAATACATTGCCAGAAAGTGCCAAAATATCATGCATCTGAATTTTTTACACCCCAAATATAGGTATTGGCATCCACCCAAAACTCCAGTATTGCTCAGGCTCTAGTATGCAGGCTTGTGTTCCATATGTATATTAAAGAATACTATCCAACATAAATAAACTAAATATTTCCTGACAATAATGAAACACGTATGGGGTAATATTAATAAATCCAATGTGTTTTCAGTGCAGTGTAGTCACCTTCTTAATAAATGTCATTGTATTAGCATTAGTGGAGACATGGCTTTAGTGTGTTTGTTTAACCAAAGCCCCATCACCCTGTTCTCTGTACAGGCGCCCAATTTAACCAGCAGCTAGTGTTTACCCAGCCACTTGATTCACACAAAAAGACTCAAGCGCACAGTCCCGTTGTCCGACTGATCTCACACTTTTTACATTAGGCTGACAAATACCGCCTTTAGTCCTAATGGCAGAACAAGAAAGCATATAATCAGCATTTTGTGGGAAAACCAGGTCTGTTTGTATGTGCAGCCTGTAAATTGTGACACCAGTGTTCAGGGGCAAAATTTAGATGCAAGCACACAACCATAAATTCAACAGTGACTAAGCATGAATAGAGGAAGAAAAAAGCACAAAAGACCATAAAAAATTTGACTTAAATGGAAATCCCCTTTCTATCCCTTCTAATCCTGTGTTGACCGCAGTCACCGAGGAATCTGGAGTTTAAGGTCTCACTGGATGTGAACCTGAAGTGCTGTTACTGTAGTTAAATGCCCATCCACCAAACCACTGTTGCCCAGGCATCTGGCTAATTTAACACCAACCAGGAAAACGCTGCCCCTGTGCGGTCAAGTCTTCTCTCATTGATCAGATTTGGTGATGGAGGAAAAATGTTTGATGATGTGGATTTTTTTTAAATTCTCGCTTTAAGATTCTGAATTTCCACTTGGACTTTTGTTAAGAAACTGTTGCTGGTAGCATGACTTGTAGCAGATTATGGCATGCTTAACTCTTAAGAGTTTTGGCAAACCCTCAAAGCTCTCTTTATTGTGGTGGGGAATAGCTGTTACCATACTCATATCCCTTTTGGCTTGATGGCCACACCATAAGGCAGCTTTCCCCGCCCCCCAAGGTAAAGTTATTGATTCCTTTGTAGCCTAACCATCCGGAGTGTGGGCCTGCTTTAAACTGTAGCAAATGAGTGAAAATAACAGCAGGACTGAAGGTTATGTGCTACTGACTGTCCAGATGCATTAACCAGAGCTTAGAATGATGGAGGCAGTCCTGTGTTTGTAGTCTGAGCGACTGTGGGTTTTGTGGTCAGATCTGCAGGAATGCTTATGAAAGAAAATATGGTACAGTCATAGAGCAGGAATCTCTTTGTTTTAAAGTGACAAAATGTATGTTATCTTCTCTACTTCTTTTCCTTTTGTTTGCTTAGTTCACATCTGTATCGAACATGGCTTTAGCAGGAGAGAGATCTCGTCAGCTGGCACGCTCCTGACCAGGAATTCATACATTTATCCTGTGGGATGCCGAATGCTTTTCTTTCCTTCTTTGAGGGGAATAAAAAATGATGGGGAGTGTTGAGGGGAAAATTGAGTTTACCCATTAAAGTGGCCCTCCTGTTTTTCATATTTCTACTTTGAACGGTTGTTTTACTTCCCGGTAGATGTTTATCAAAGCTGACACCGACTTGGAACCAACATGACTTTAAGGTTATATGCTGGTACGACTGTGTCCTGCATGCCAACAGTCCTCTCACACCTAACTCTGTGTTTTCCTGTCTCTCTATATATCTGTCTCTGTCTTCCCCCTAAGTCTCTAACCCGCTCCCCTGCTTGTCTTCAGAAAGCATTGATTTCAGCAGGGCAGGAAATGAAACTACATTGCCCTGCGACTCCCAGCAGGAGAGAAGGGACCTGGGGAGGGAAAGAGGAAGAGGTTCATGAAGTAAAAGGAGTCCAAAACTAGTGATTTTTTTTTCCAGAAAGGGATGAAAAGATTTAAAGTATGAGGAGGTGAGTGAGGATCGGGATGGAACTGGCTCGGCGCAGAGAAATCTGAGCAGGCTACAAATGTTATTGAGACGGGAAAATATTTTCCTAGAGGTGTTTGACTGACAGCAGGCTTAAATTAACTCTCAGCTAAGTCCTATCAGTCAAAAAGCCGAATGATTTGACTCATTAAACCGAAACAATCCTCAGAGAGCAATAATGTTGGCTGGGGAACCTTCACAGATCTTCACTATCTCTGAAAACTCCTGACCTTCATCCCTCCACCAGAAGTCAATGGTCTTCTCCACAGAGGGGCCTATATAAGAGGCTTAGGCCCTCGTGATCCCACTGCCTGTTTGTTTAACCTCTGCGTGGCTGCCTCAGCAGCACTAAGCTTTGCCCGCAAGAGCTCATTACCTCTCAGCCCTCTATCTCAACTTCATCCAGCCAATGTAGCAGTTGGAACACGGGTTTAAGTGCCCCTGATTATGAACATCATTAAACCCTTTACACTAAAATATGATGTGATTTCATGCCACGTCAGCACTTATGTCTAACAAAAAAAAAAACAAAAAAAAAAACAACAACAACCCAGGATTAAATTTGGAATTGTTGAGCAATGCATGCAGGCAGCATTATTTCGTAACAGAGGAAAACAGATTCCCAGCATTTCACTATCCCACAGCAAGCTCTAATGGGACATAAAACCTGTCATGTCGTTGCAACCATAATTGGAGCAAAGAAGAGATGGCACGGCGTCAGCATCTTTCCAGACATTTACCCACAATCCCAATGCACTTAAATAGAATATTTATTGAGGTTTTCATTGAAATGTACAGCTGTTTATACCATTGCATGCATTGTGTAATGATGTTTTGTAACAAGGCTTCGGCCCGTCGCTGTAGATGTATGTATGCAGACCTCTACAGTGAAATAGGAAAAAAATATTTAAAAAAAATCTCTGCTCTGGGCATTGGACCTTGTTATTTCTGACATGCTCAGTTGACGTGCTGATCTGAAATGGGGCAGTGCTGATAATTTGGATTGTGACAGATCGCTGTACCGGTGATTCATGACTGTTTGAGTGGGAGTTTTAAACAGTAATGGATTCAGGTTGAAGTTTCCCCTGCTGGTACCGTTCAACAGTTTGGACTACTCAAGGCAGGGACTTGCGATAGAGTTTGGCAGCGCAAAGTCTTGTCTAAACTCTTCTTCTCCTTCTGCTTTCTCTTGCTCTTTGTCAGCATCTTAATCTCTCCCCCCACCCCCTCATCCTCATTAAGATTTCCAAAGCAGATGGTTTGCCATGAAAAGTGTCTTGAGTTATAGCTACTTCAGTTCTGTACTGGAGCGTGTTCTGTTCTCCTCACGTTTTATTTTCATTTCTTTTAGTGTCCTCAGTCAGATGGCGGTGACCCACTGTCCCACCGCTGCCCTCGCTTTGCACTCCCTGGGATTTGTTAGTTCATTTACCCTTTAATTCAAACCTGATTTAACTCAAGCCAGCTGGATAGTTTTACCCCCACTCATGATAGCCCTGAGCAGGAGTGGACATTGTCCTTTTGTCTCGATATGTGCTCTTGCGTGTATGTAAGCACACAGCCTCTCCAAACATTTATAGCTTACCAACGTTAACAAATTTCCAAGCAACTGAGCGCCCTTTATGATTGCTACAAACAGCTGACACTCTTCCATTCATTTTGGTCATAAGCAAACAGCGTTCCACTGATGGTCAAATGATGGCTGTGTGATTGCACTTTCTAACCAAAAAAAGAGTCGTGATAAACAGAAGATTTAGTGGCACAGAGTGCTTACTTTAGCTTTATGAACCAATTCCTGTTCAGAAGGGGGGGGGGGGTCACAAATGCACCAAAGCCGGTGTCTCATACGGTCAACTTCAGAGGCACTTTGATACATGGGCTCTTTGATTTCTGTTTGATACTTTTGCTGAACTGTGTTAGGCTAAAACATTTTAGGTACGTCAAAACGAGATAAGCAGAGTGCACTTGGACCGAGTTAAAGGGTAGGACTGCAGCGAGGTGATATATTTAGAAGTGGCCTCCGTGCTTGCTGTAGGCCTGCGAGTTTATTTAAGGAAGGCGTAATTTTCCTGCCCACTGCCCTTCCACATTTAATTGGGACAAATAGCTCATTGCTAATGAGTTTACTGTAAGCTTGTAAACTTGTATAGGAAGTCCTAGAACTCTGGTTGCTTGCTGAATGAGTTGCCATTTCAAATGTCTCCAGAAATGTGCAGTGAGGACTCCTCGCTGTTAATGCGGCAGTTATTCATTCTGAACTTTTTTAGACTTTCCTGGCTCGAGTGTAATAAAACTAGAAGAAAAGACAGTAGTTAAGAGTTTCCAAGACAATAGACGAAAGGTGTTTTACTGCCAGTTGCGCAGCAGATAGCAGCCTGTGTTTACCCTCAGCCTGTGCTTGCAAAGTAATGCAGCCTTTGCGTGATTGGTGGTATGCATTTGCAAACGTGCACACCCCCTGTCCCAGTGTTGGTGGTCTTGGAAAGCCACCAAGATCACCCAGCTGCTCTGTAATGTGAAAGCAATTAGCAGCCAGCGGTTTTACACAGTGCCGATATGCGTGGAATAACAAAAGGGGAATGTAGGTCAGTAGTAAGCCACAGGTACTCAGTGTGGACCATGTGTAGGCACTGCAAACTACTGTGGCCTGTTGGTCAATAACAATTAAGAACAGAATCCTCGGTGAGATAAGAGGTCACATATCAAAATAGTAAATAGGTATCACACTTCAGTGCACGTGCAACAAAAGGATGCATAAGGATGGATTTCTGTAGTAATTCATACTGAAAATTCCTGATATAAATGGGTTTATAATGAGTTAAAAGCCACATTTATTCAGCTCCCTGCAGACCTCTTTGATGTCTTCACCCTCTGTTTCCTTCATCTGACATTCATTTTAATGAGACGGACATTCCCGCGATAGAGATCTGACTCTGACTTTAGGTAGGAATACAGTAAATCTGCGCCACACACATGTTCACTTTGGGTTAGGCTGAGGCCTGTCTCTGTGTCAGAGTTTTTTTTTTTTTTTTTTTTTTTTGTGTGTGTTTGTGTTTTTGTGGGG
>VUQS01019734.1:2061-18080 GCA_015108495.1 Heterochromis multidens
AAAAATCAAAAAGTAATAAAGGTTTTTGGGCTTCATCTGGATCCACAAAATTTTACCCTCACTGTATTCATCAGCCTGCGACTGAATTGCTACAGTAGCACTGAGTACAATCCCTTATAATCCTCCTGCTTCGTCATACATTTTGCAACCACTTTTTCATCATCTTGGCTATAATCCTTCTGCAAAGGCTTGATGATGTGCTCATGCCCACTGAGGGGAGACTTATTCTAATCTGAGAAGGGAAGAACAGAAATTTAGTGGTGACGATAATGAAAAATGGCTTCCCTTTCATCTTGATATCATAAGTTCTGCTTTATAATGTTGTAGAGCAGCTTTCTTTGTCAAGGCAATTCCTCCAAAACAAACAATCTGTACATTTATTGGCATGAACTGGCACAGAAAAGTCCCACAGCAGATTACCAGAAATGACACAATTAAAGGTCATGCACTTTGCATTCTTAATTTGTTATCTAAACTGTGTTGTCTTCTGCACTTTTCTTTTTTTGGATTTCTTCTGGCTTTGCATTTTGTGATAGCTAGCTATCCTTAAGAACCCCCTTCATGACATCAACACACCCATGTTTTTATAACCCTGTCACTTTCCCTTGGCATGAGGGAGGCACTGAGCCCACTTTGAGCGTGCTGTGATCTCCGTGCAGTTGCCACTGTTTCACTGCCAACTGATGCAGAGCTAGCCAGGATCGTCATTGCATCCAGCGGGACGAAACCTGCTCTGACAGCAGGCTTGCCCCTAAAGTGCATTATCAGAAGCTTGCTGTCTAGTATCTCATGTCACTGCACCTTAAATGCTCCAGCATTAACCCGCATTTGGGAGGAAATATTTCCAGCATCCTTCTGATCTTTTGATTTCACTGAATTCATGGAGTGAATAGCTCTTACTGCATGTATACTATAACATCTAAACTGTCTCCAAATTATTACTTACAATCTTAACTAGTGTTCAGAGATATTTTCCCAGCAGTACTGTTACCTCTTAGCATCCAACCTTTTAGGTCTTCTCTTAGACTGAAATTAAAAATGATGAAAACAAATCTAACACTGTATATTGTCCATTGGTTTGACATTCTGGTCATTTCCCAGTCTCTCCAGGTTTTCCCCAGTGTAGTTCAAGCCATGGACCTTGACCCTCTACCAGGCCAAAGCATGTTAATGTAGCATCTTCATTAAACCTTATAAAAACGGAAAATCTCTCCAAGTATAAGTCATCATCTACAGATTGTAATGGTACTGGGGTGCCATTAAAGTGACAGCATGTCTCCTGCTATTGGCTCTCACTTGTCAGCCAACTGAATTGGTGAGAAATGCCCACTCAGAGAACTCAAGCTAAGAAGCGCTTTATCACAAACATTTTACATGCTCTTCAAAAATTTAAAACTAGGCGCTACAGCTGTAGTATCACTAAGCTGTACAATTACTTAGACTAAACAAAAGCAAGACAATTAAAGTTTCAGTTTTAGTGTAAATATACAATCTGTGGAGGAGAGGCTTTAGTAAAGTGAGATGCTCTACATATATGGTAGACTATGAATGAAACACTATGGATTGCTTGTGCAGACTTAAATATAGCTCTATCTGACAACTACACAGCATATCGGATTTTAAAGAGCAAGTATTTGCACCACTGAGTAAAACAAGGGAATTTAAATATTGTTCCTCTATGTAACAGAGCCTGAACTAGACCAATATTATTGGCTGATACTGCTCACGTAAAAAGAAACTGCAGGTACAGTGGACTAAAATAAAAGAGTAAAAGTTGTTTTATTTTATTAGATTTTTATTCACACATTTGTTCTACAAATACTTATATTGACAAATGTTTAAAAAGAACTACAACTTCGACAATACCTGAAAAAAATCAATACAGATTGGGTTACATGCATATCTCAATGACAGTATGTAAAGTAAAGTAAAGTAATTCCTAAACCCCTATTGCTGCTGCTGCTGCTCTATATCCTCCAATTATCATGATATATGATGTGTCCAGCCAGCAGTTTCACTTTAGGCCCTATTGGTCCCAGAACAAATAGGCAATATTGAATGGAGGGTTGGGATGTGCTCTCAGGATGGGTTAAGGGACCAGATCCTGATTTGTCACCTAGTGCTGGTTGCTATGGAGACAGATGATTTCAACCCCATCATGATGGAGCCCATGGGATATAGAAATGGATGGGGAAGAAAAGTGGGTGGATGGTTGCAGCCCTTCTCTCGGTGTGTAACTTACACGTGACAGGTGGTGATAGGCACCATTTGCGTAGCCCTTCATTTAACCCTAATGGAAAGGGAAGCTGCCACTCCCTCCCTTGCTCTCTCTAACCTTTACAGCTCCCCCCCCCCAAGTGCAGGCGCAAGGCCTGCAGATAGGTAATTGCGAAGGAGGGGAAAAACCTGTCTGCTCTGACTAATATTTAGGCAGAGGAGAGAGCAGGCAGTTGTCAATGGAAGTGGTTGCCTCAATGAAGCTGACTGCTTTTAATAAATGTTCCATAGATAACAAAACAGGAGGAGTTTCAAATGAAAGAGGTGCAAAATTCTTGCTCAGTCAATAACAGCAGTGTGCATAAGTATTAGTATGCATGTATGTAATTGCACATCTGAGTCCCTTCTAAGCAGCACCGTCTTTACAAATGTGCTTCCACAGCACATATATTTAGCAGCTGTCACAACTTTGTTTGTTGTTTGTAGATTATAATGATGTTTGACAGTGAAAATTAGTGAAAATCCACCATCACTTTGAGGGGATCCAAGGGCCCTGAGAACTGCCAAATGCTTTATAAAAAATGTATTTCACCTTTCAATAGCACCTCCAACCAGAGCAACTAAATAATAAATATCCAGAGCTTCATTTGGGCCATCGATCCAGGGTAAATCAAGTTTTCAAACGATCTCCTCGAACTGGTCTCTATTATGTAAGAGTACCTGGCAGTGCTTTACATCATCTGAAAAGCCCTGAGGGTTTTCTAATAAACGCTACTAGTTTTAAATGGTCCCCAGGCGTGCCATGAGAGAAAAGGTGAATGGTTCAGCCTGTGTCACCAGGAGCAGCTCATTCTGCATGCCAGGACAACTCTGAGCAAAAACCGGTGACCTTATGCTCTTTAATTGCACCTCTTGGGATGAGAAGGGAAAAGAAAAAAGATGATGGGAAAAAAATAAAAAAGAAAGGATTAAATAATCGTAAGATGAAGGCAGAAAAATGGAAAACCATTTCTCCATGCGTAAAAAGGGGTCTTTATGCTATCATTTGTTGTAGAGAGGCAGAGAACTGGAAAGCAATTGTGAATAGCAGCATGTGGCCAATCCCCTTAACAGCCATAGGACATCTATTGTTGATGAAAAATCTCTGGAGTGAGGGAGGGGCAGCTGTGACACCTAATGTAATGTTCTCCCTTTTTTAGCACAATCACAAGCCTTGTCCCCAGCATCTGTTAGACTATGGTTTTGGCTTGGCATTTAATGTGCCTCAACTAGTGACCCACATATGCAGGCACGAGGGTAATGACGTTGTTCACAGAGGGATGAACATCTCTTTAATCCACTACTTAGGCTGTTGGATTGGTTGGCTCCTCACTTTGAAGCAAATGGAGAAAGTGATAGTAGTACATGAGAATGGTAATAAGAATGGTAAATTACTCTCTTCAAACTAAGGAAGAGAGGGTATCTGAAGAGGACATAGTGGATGTGACATCTGAAATGGTACAGATGACACTAACTTCTGATTGTGTTTAAATGGTCACAGGGATGTAAAGCATACAACTAAACTCAACTTTTGATGTATGGGCTAGTCAAAGCTAGATATTACATCAGTATTCCAGGCTTGTACACTAATATGAACCTACAGCAGTTAGGCACTGAAAACAGGAAAAACTGCTCCCCTGCTTCTGACAAAATAAATACATAAAAATATAGCACCTTAAACAGTGTCAATATTTCTCCGGATTTCTTTTCTTGTTTGAACAACTGAGATATTATCTGTATTATCTGTAAATTAGTAAAATTTAGAAGTGCTTGTAGTTTCCTGTGTCTGTGCAATATGCTAGGCGAACCGAAGACTAAGCTAACAAACTTACAGATATGCCAGTGGTCTCAGTATTTCCCAAAATGTCGACTCATTCCTCTAAGGTAACAACATTAACAATGTTTCTACCCTCTACCCACTTGTTCTTTTAAGTCAAACTTCAGTTAAACACTAAACATCTGTCAGAATATCTTTGTAAAACGACCACTTTGCTATAACACCACTTACAGATGATGGTGGAATATGTAAGAGGGAAGAAATGGACTCTTAAAATACCACGCTCCAATTCAGTGTGCACTTTAGAACTGAAAACACCTGAACTGAAAGTTTAAGAGGTGTGGCCCAATACTTTTGTCCATATCGTGCACCTAAACCTCTACCTTACAATAAGTTAGCACAGTAGGCAAATTGATCTGCTTGCCATATATTTGTTGTAGACCAAAAGAGAATAGAAAACAAGTGTAAGGTTTCAAGGTCACTAGATGAGATATGAGATGAGATAGACAGGGTTGAAATGGGCTCTCTGGCTTTTCCCCCATAATGGTAACAAAAGCAAAGGAAAAAAAAAAATGCATTCTGGAGCCTTTCCAAGAGGCATAGACCCTCTCAGCGATCAAGTCGTGCTAAATTAGCTTTCTTTTCAGATCAAAGAAAACAACCTTTATTGTAGGGCTCTGGTGATAAAAGATTAATACCATAAACAAGCTGTCCACTCTGATTTGCTTCTAGTTGTGTGGCTGTGAATAATCACATGAGAAAACCTCAAGCATCTGGTGATCCACCCAGAATGCTAAGAGCTTAGTGTTCACTTAAATTAAAAGAAAAAAAAATAGCTCATCTATGTATATTATTTCAATAGTATAATAATGATTCCGAATAGAAACTTTTTCAGAAAGGGTGAAGTATTTTATTTGGCTTTGTTTATCTTCATCTGGTAAGCTTGGAGCAATCGCTTTAGGCTCAGCATATTCCTTTGCAAAATTTTAAGTGAGCCATGCCATACATGACCTTTTTGGTACTTGCATATCATATATTACCTTTTCAGGATAATGCTCTGTTTGTGTTTAACATTGCCATTTAAATTCAAGAGGTCCGTTCAGTCTTGCTCTGACATAAGCTGGAAATACAAAGCCATCAGTGGTGATTGTTTTAGCTAATGCCCTCCACCATAGAAGTAGGGCACGAGAGCTCTGGGAGTTAAATATTGAAAATAATTCATTGCACTGAGGGCTTTAGTTTGCAAGTCTTGCAGTTAACAAGTGTCGCAAAATGACTTTGCATCACTTTCCCACACTCTTTTAAAATCAGTTCATATCTACATAGCCTGAAGTAGGAAAAATCTGCTATCATAATGTCTTCCTTTGCCATAAGCTATCAGACTGTTTCTCTAAACAAAGATTCTCCACTCCCTGTGATGCCTCCCTGCTCGCCATCTCAATATAAACTGATCAATAAAAGTAAAAGCTCAGCTCTGCTGATCTTACAGAGGCACAAAACCAGAAGATTAATTAAACAAAGAACATAAATGACCAACTGAAATCAAAGCAGCGAAGAGGTACAGTAGTTCTGTCCAATCATCTTCCAAATTTACTCTTATGATTTTCCCAGGAGTTCAAATTTGATTCTTCAAGCTGCTATAATTATACGCGATTAGCAAGTAGTTGCAGAAAAATGTGGAACATTTAGCTAAAGAGCAGATATTTCATTTTGGAGTTACTGGAGGACTTGGCCCAAAAACAGAGGAAGAGTGGAGGTACTGGACTTCAAGAGGGCAAAAAAAGCAAGAAACGTGTCCAAATCAATTATTATAAATGTGTTCTGTAACTTCTGGTTGTGTAAAATAAACCAGTATACCAAATAACATTGAAGGTGATCATATGTTAATGTCTTCCCTTATAAAGTTATTGTAGTTTTGAGACCTGCAGTATAAAACCCATTGCAGTGGATATTTTATCCCAAGATGCTTTCAGGGGCATATATCTGCAGTGATTCGACAAAACCATTTCAGATTTCATGCCGGTCAACACCCCATGCTTTAAGATTTATTACTGCTGAAAGTCAACAGCGGCAGCAGGCAAGACATCTTGCATATCATCCAATTGACCTTCAATGATTTATGTCAGTCACAGTGAAAGCTGCTGATAATATCAGCACCAAAACTTGAAGCCAACTGGTAAAGGTTATTAACATATAAATATAACAGATGCTGAACTACACAAACTCCATCTGGGTCATAGTCATCTCCACCTTTAAGCTCAAGTGTATCAATGAAATGCATTAATGAAAAACAAAGCCCTGCATGAACCCAGCAAGTGAACACCTCCCCAATTCATCTGCTTCAAAAGAATTTTAACTTTTCCAACAAAGAGCATGGTTTTGCATACCATTAATAAATAAATCCAATCTTCAATTAGCCCCACAATTTTACTCTCTAAATTAAAAACACTGAACATGTTTTACATTATGCAGTAGTTATCCTCAGGCACTGAAAATAGGGTGACAAGCTATTCCTCTGTGCTACTGTGTGAATCTCATTTTACAAAAACTTATGATTTCTTAAGCTGGAGACAAAACAAATGCTGCCATCAGTCACACTAAAGTGAAATGTGACCTTGATCTTCACCTCTTTATGATGCTCAAAGAGGTTTAATATTTACCTGACATGAAACCACCTCACAAAATCAAATCGAACAGGGACAAGATAGAGCTACCATCTGCTTTTTAACCAATTAGCAAACCACATCTGTGAGATGTGAGATTGTGCGGTGTTATTATATGTTATACAAAATTTCCACAATATTCTAATATAATGCTTACTAATCAAAAATTTAACCTCCCTTTCTTACAGAAAGGAAGAACATGAATGTTCCTTTTTTTAAACTTTGTTATAAATTACTACACGTTGGCTGAGTGGGAACGCCCACACAATGTCACATCAAGGCACGATTGCTGAAAGTAGATTAAAAAAAAAGCTTTCTAATTGCCCTAGGCAAAATAAATTTTAATAAGCTCTGAAGAAATAAAGTAATTTAAATGACAAAAGTAAAAGGAGGAAAAAAAGTATCAGAACTTTGTTTTAGAGAAAAGAATTAAGACAGACGCTTTCAGCCTTGAGGGTCATGACAAAGGGAAGAGGGATTATGGCAAAAATATAAAGGAACGTAGGGTTGAAAGAAAGAATTAAAGAAAGATTATAGTAAAAATGAAAGCGTGACAGAAGGTTTTGAGTAAAATGTCTCTCTGCCTCTTTGTTGTTTGGGCCATGTGTTGAGCAGCAGGAATGTTCTGGTAACTTTCAGCATATTGACAAGCTTCAGACGATGTTGCTAACCATACTGTAGATCCAATCTCGTAGCATTTCTGTTTACTCTAGGGATTAAATTAAAGAACACAGCATCCAATTTCATACCTGGCTTCTTGCACCACCCCTCACAATGTGACATTTACTCGCTAGCATGATGCCCTTTCTCTCTTCCTCTCTCTTTGACAACCTCCCTCTCTCTATTCATTGATGATACACTGTGCAACACACAAGGATGGCTGAAAGCAGGAAAATGATGACAGCTTTCAACAGACTGAAAATATATTTTCTTATGGGATTAACCATATTCCATTGAACGAAGTCATTCCCCTCCCCTCACACTCACACTTTCTCAGCTGTGCTGCCAGTGATAAATGGCTTTTTCTACACTAGCTTTATTGTTTGGATATCAGTCGGATCGCCATTAGGGGCTTAGTGGATAGCTGTGCTGCATGGATAAAGACAGCAATTACTTGGAGAAGTTGAGGGTTGTACTGTCCAGTATTTTAAACATATCACGCAAACAGCAAAATATTTGAAAACTCTGACTTCAAAGTAAATAAATAAAAAGTAATAAATAATTTGCCATGTAATTAATAAATAAATAATTGTAAAATATTGTGATGATGAGTGTTGGTGGTTAGAAAAAGGAACACTTATGTTCACTTACACACACTTTAACATTTAATGATGATAATTTCCAGAAATGCGAATGCTTTGCTACACATTTTGCTACCATGTTAGTTAACCTAATGCAGACTGAACCTTTAGGTCAAAGTTAAGGCCTCAGCCAGAGGAGCAAAGACAGTCAGTGATCCCTGTCAACCTCTAGTCACTAGAAAAAAAAAGAAAAAAAAAAAAAAAGAGTTTATTCTCCAGTTGCTTGGTGAGTGGTTGCTGGCTGTCGGCAGGTGAAATCAGTCCTGAAGAGCGCGCAGCACCCAAAACCTCCTTGTGACTGTCACCCGAAGTTTGCATGGAAAATGGTGACTCATCTGCAAACACACTCCAACTACTCACCAACTAGCTGTACTGAAATTTGAAAAAGTGTGATGCAAGCTGGAAATGGAGAATGCTCGCTTTCTAAGTAAAAGTTGTGTCTTATTGTTGCAAATTTTACTTTGAAGGTGAACGCTCTCCGCTTCGTGTTGCACTTTTCAGTTTCACTACAGCGAGCAGTTGGTGAGTTGTTTGCAGACAAGTCTAGTTTTCCAAACTACGAGTGACCACGGCAATCTGCTACCCACAAAAGTTACCTCAAGGAGGTTTCTGGTGCAGCACTGGATACCTCTTTGTGAACAATTTGACCTAGTGACAGCCATAACCTCCACCAACTACTCGCCAACCAGTCAGGGAATGCACATTTTTCCCTAGAGACCACAGGTTGCCAGGGGGACCAGTCTGTAGGCCTGTGTAACTGGGGCCTGAATTATGTGATCTTACAGAAAGAAAGTAAGGAAACTAAAACATATTTAGCTGAATCGAATGTTAAAAAAAATGAAAATAAAAGTTTAGTTCTTTTTTTTTTTTTTTAAATTATAACTTACAGCTCAAGCTGCTAAAGCCATTTGTATGAGAGTCGGTACAAATACAACATGTTAGGCTGCTCCTGGTGACCGTTATACCTTCGTCATTGCCAGCATGTAACATGACTTAATTCAACACACATTATACAAACACAGCAAGATCCATCGTGAACTGGTTCTTCAGTTCAAGTTGAATTAAGTATTTCCTAAATTAATTAAATGTTGATGTTTCACAGTGTGCCAAATCCCAGTGAAAATTAACAAACCCTTTGCACCTTCCTGCATATTTTACAAGCTTTCACCTCATTGTGTTGACTTATTTGATCCATAGGGCTGAATCACTTTGCATACGTCTCACAGGAATCCTACAGCACTGAGCACTACACTGCTTCTAACTTGTAAATGGTGCTGATTTATAAAGTGTATTTACATCATCACTGCAATAGGAGCATGAACAATAAACACGTCACACAAGATTGCTTGAAATACAATGAATACCTGAAGTGATTTTAATTACACGCACCATGTATTCACAGTCAGCATGCAAAAATTTAACCTTGTTCAATAAAAGCATGGTTGAAATAATTAATTTCACTTCTTTATTCAATAGCCATTGTTATTCAGTGTTTGGGGTCTATGTTAGCAGCGTATTTATTATAGCTGAAAGATACATGAACTGCACAGCTAATATGCATAATTCGGTATTTGTTGATTCATCACATCATGTCGCAAATTTTACTCATACCACCAAAATAAAAATTTTAATTAAAAAAAAAAAAAAGAAAAGAAAAAGCCAGCTTCCACTATATTTGTTTTCTTATACAATTGACAGCATCATGGCGTGAATACAACATAAAGCAGGATGAAAACAATCTCAAAATCTTATCTCAGGTAATACAGTCTAGCAAACTGTCACCTCACTGTCAACCTTCTGTATAGTAGCAATCTCCTTTACATGGAAAGTCTTTTTTCTGACAGTCTACATCATAAAGTAAATGAAAAGAATGCAAAACACTGTTTTGACACACAATTCTTCTTTGCAAGGTTGTCCTGACCAGGTGTGGTACCATCACAATCTAACACCAAGCTATAATTTATAACCTTCATCTCAGCCAGCTAGGACTGCTGTTAACCTTTTGCGTCAGGTATAAATCCAGCTCCCGGGGATGAAACGATATAAAAGACATGCTGTTTGTGCTGAATCTGTAAATGTGATAAAGTGATTGTTTGCGAATATGCTACCAATAACAATTTAATAAGCTGATATGAAGGCTCACTGCTTTGAGTCTGTTTGGAGTCTCATATCTCCCCTCCCAGCAGTCAGACGTTGCTTAATGCGGCTTTAACACGAACAAATCATTGCAACTCTATCATCATCTCTATCATCTCTCAAGTTTTAATATTGACAACAGTACAGTCCATTAGCTTTCAGTGTCCTTGGCTGATATTCCTTCCTAATGATCCCTTACATCACAAGTAGAGTAAGTGGATAAAGCCTTGATAACTCATCTTGAAACACGACTTGTAGTAAAAACTAATAGATCTCTGCTCCCTGCAGCATATTAATCAATAAAATTGACCAACAAAATAGGCTTTCTGCATCAAAATATCAGCCTAATTAAATTGAGAAAAGTCAATCAACTAAATTTATTACATTAAACAGTAGAGTAGGGAAAAAACACTTTGGATTTATTGTATTTGGAGCACTTGTTATTTAATTTGTTCTTCTGTCTTTCAGTGAATGATGCTGGCAGTTCACTGTGTTTGTGAAAGTACTGGATAACACACAATGTCAACAAAAAATGTACAGATTTAAAAAAATGATTGATTTGTAATAAATTCATCCAATAACACAGACATCACTCCTGCACTCATCTTTCTCCTTGAATTAAGCCTCATCAACAGGCACATTAAAAACCATGTTTTACTAGCATATGCTAATAAAATATGTAGCTTTAACTACAAACAGCAACCTGACTTGTTAAATACACAAATGATGGCAAAATCTGGGTTTGAATCATTTTTGATCATTTTCATCTGAGAGTAATCCTGGATAGGTTGCCTTAAATGTGGCTTAAGGCCTTTGCTTTAAAGTGACTCCTCTTAACCACAACCTCTTTAATACTTGTGAATCCCTACAGATGGAAGGAGGGAGACCTCAGGTATGGAAAACAGTACCAGCCCAAGTCTTATTAAGAGCTGATCCACCTTTTATTAAGAGCTTTATTGTGGGATTTCCCTCAGGCACAGAAGTGCGAACCGACTGATATGCTCCACTGCATAGGACTGTGGGACCCCTCTGGATTTGGCTCCAATTAGAGACTGTTGGGAGACTGTGACACCCCTGGCAGGTTGTGAGGTTTCCTGTGCTGAGTGAAAGCTCGAGAAAACATAGTGTCAAAAGCTCACTGAGGTGCAAATAGGTGCGATGTGTTGTCGTTCTTATGACAGCTGGATTTTTAAAAAATTCATTCCTTATGATTTGTTTTCAGAAGGTGTGCGGGTATAATATTTTTTTCTATCTGTATAAATCCAGTTCCTTTTGTCTCATTTGAAATTCAAGCTAAACTACTGCTACCAGGAGTTTCTCAAAAGCATCATCAAAACACAAGCAAAAAACAAGAACATTATAATGACCTCCAAACAAAGTAACTATCTTTTACAAACAGAATTTACAACTAGATTATTAAGTGATAGTCATATTTGAAAAGCTGTAAGATGTTTTGCCTGTTAAATGGCCTTAATTATTATTCAGTATTGAAAGAGCTGAACAGAAGCCAACAAATCCAAATGGTGCAAAACAAGCTCTATTTTTAAGCTCAACACAAAAGACAATATATTTTCTAAATTTTTTAATTTAAAATTAAAGATATGCCTACCGTCTGAAAGTAGGATGCAATATGAGGCTATCAACCTTGATGACTACCACACTGCTTCCCTGCTGATTTTCTCTGGATGAGTTAATGGACAGGTATGTCAAATGTCTAATTATGGAAAGATATGTTCCACAACACAGCCCACACGTCAAAAGCAAAGGATTAATAGTGCTTCACTTATTTCTGTACTTTGAGTTGGCTGTCAGTTCTGGTTTAAGCGGAGCTTGAAGGGCAGTCTACTTTGTTTGGTTTTCCTTATTTGGCTAGATTAATTCCATTGTCACACATTGATCATGAGTGTCGCCTTATTATAACAATCCAAAATTACGAAGGACCTTGTCATTCATCTTTAACCCCAGGGGATTGAAGAAGTCCTGAATACACATGAGGGCTGATAAATCTAGAGATGCAACAGTTGGCTGATTTCCAGCATTCTCGGCCCTAATAGGTGACCAACCGGTCAGCCTCATGCATGTGCAACACATTCACAGCAGCAAGCCACATGCTAACATGTAGTTAGCGTGGAAGCTCTTCACTGTGTTGTAACAACAAACCTAATCAGACATTTAAACCACCTTCACCCAGCTGAACATTGACATTTAAAAGAAGTTGACAAAGGGACAGTGGTTAAAGCTAAAACTATCAGCTCAGCTTACAGCCAACAGCCTTGGTATGAGCAAAGAATCAAAGCAGTTAAGGACAAAAATTATGGAAATGAGTGAAAAAGAGAAAAGAGTTGAGGTCCTGTTTTCTAATGATGTTATAAACATACTGGAAAAATAATGCAAGAACCTGACATTTGGTTTTTTTTGTTGTTGTTGTTTTTAATAAATCTGTTGCACCTGCTTTTCTTTGATAAGGTAAAATATGTCAGTTAAAGGTGGGTGTACAACAGCTCAGTTAGTTATTTGTACCTCTTTCCAGTAGCAGACCATTTTATTTTCAGTTGATAAAGTGAGAGAAGATCCTGTAAGTTACTACATTCTGGGGGGAAATTGTAAAGTTTAATAATTTATTTCATTATGAAAATAACATTTTGTATTGAAGAAAAGTAGATTTTTGTTTGTATATGCTGTCAATTATAGTTCTTAGAAAGACAATCGAAATCAGCAAAAATCGGTATTGGCAGGTCACACTTAGGAAAAAAAACAAAAATCGGAATCAGCCAAAAGAATTTAATTCGGTGTATCTTATCTTATCTAAATATATTGTGTGAACATCATGATGGGCCATTATCGGCCTTGTTAACTGATATTGGTAAGTAAAATGAAATTTACCAGTCTCGGTGTTGTTTATCCGTCATGTCATTTCAATTTTGCTCAGGAAAAAGAGTGTGATGGAAATTGTGAAACTGTGTTTCCCCCCCAGCACAGCACAAAAAGTGGAATAAAAAAAAAAATTCAAAAAAGTATCGGTATCAGCTTTCAGCCAAATTGTTATTTTAAACAGAGTACTTACTCTGAAATTCAAAATCAGTGTTCACTTGTGTGATTGGTGTACTTGTCCATCCATGCCAAACTGAGAAACTGTTGACCCCTTGTCTGCTTCTAATAAATGAATTTGCAACCTGCTTACTCTCCGTTTGTCCCCCCAAACACAAAACTGCAGATTTTAAATTAGTTTTGTGGCTGGCACTTCTACTGATCACAAAAATGTCTTCCTTCCTAGTTTTACTTTATCTTTCACTTGAAAGCCTTCCAAAAGAAAGGTCAACAGGTCTTTAAAAAACAAAAAAACTAGCTGACCTTTCAGGTCTTTTGAGTCTCCAGCAAATACTCACCAAACATGTTCCCAATATGCCCATTTCTCGTCAAAGGCCGCAGCTCATTCTTGCCCCAGGCATAGCGCTTGTAGTTGTCCCAGGCAAATTTCATCATCTGCAAAATAAACAGAGGGCAGACAAACAGGTCAGTCGGCTGACAGCAAAGCATTGCACCTCCAAACCCAACCATAATTAAATTGGTATAGCTCCAGGCAAAGAGAATGACAGATATTGATCAGATCAGAATTAAGGACAAGGATGCAATTATAAACACATAAACCACACTGCTAAACAATATGGTTGACATTTTCCCGGCAGCTACTCCTACAAATGACTGACAGACTGGTGTCTGCAGACAAAAGCAAACCTCTTTGAGAAGCATGTATTACTGTTCAAATAGCTGTGGTCTGCAAATAAACTTCTCAAATGCAGTAAAAAAGAGCAACACAGGAATAGGGGATAAAGAAAACACGATGAAAGCTGTCTCTTCCAGCAGTGGCACACCACAAGTGACGTATAAGCCTGAAAGATGATCTTGTTTCATATTAATCAAATATATTCACAGCTCTTTGTTATAAATATCATCTAATGATTATAGCTTTCCAGAAGTGACCAGCCTTCAAGAAAACTTTGAACTTCTTCAAACTGCCAAAAGTCAGAAGATTACATTAAATGTTTCAGTCAATGTTCAGTTTAAATAATGCTCCCATACTGGTTTCCCACCTTCTCTCCCACTTCCTATATACAGTATAGGAGGCACAGTGATAATACATCCACGTGCAAGCTGAGCAATCAGACATAGAAATTTTTCAATGCCATCTTAACATTGTCTCCAGTGTTTTGAGGGGGGGAAAAATAAAAAAAAAATAAAAAAATCATGAAATTGGCCTTATTTGCTTAAGAAAGTAGAGGTTTTTCTTACTTGTACATGTAATGAAATGAAAAAAGAAAT
This sequence comes from Heterochromis multidens, assembly GCA_015108495.1. Lineage (NCBI taxonomy): Eukaryota > Metazoa > Chordata > Actinopteri > Cichliformes > Cichlidae > Heterochromis > Heterochromis multidens. The sequence continues at coordinate 16,515 of VUQS01019734.1, forward strand.
CAGAACTGATTTAGTAAAAATTCTCTTTTAACTTACTTTCTTCTGAAACCTATTAATAATAAAACAAGACTAAGAATCAAATGTGAATCACAGAATCAGTTCTTACATCCTTGACTTTTACAGAGATCAACAAAGTGATTACAAGTACCCTGAGGGGAATATGAATTTATGTATAAAATGTAATATCAATCTACCAAGACTTAAAAAAAAAAACAAAAACAAAATATTAACCTAATGGTTATGAAGGGGACCATGGGGACCATGAACATCTGTACAAAATTTATTGGCAATTCATTCATTACATGTTGCGATTCAGGACTAGGATATTGGTTTGGTTAAAATGTGGAACTATATGCCACCATCATGATTTAGTTCATCTAAACTAAATCAATGTTGCCATCCAGAGTGGTCAAATCTTACAACAATGTTGCCACTTTGCTGCAAGATTTAACTAATTTTCGCAGCCTTTTATTAGAGGTCTTTCTTTCCTGCAAGAACTCCACTCTCTCCGTGTCTGTACTGTTCAGTGAGCTACAGCACCCAGATGGAGCCTGCTGCCAAAGCTTCAAGTATTTGCTGTTGATTACCAACAAATCTCCAGAACCTAGACAATGATATTGAGCCCTTCAGTAGAAATGGTAGTGAAGGCTCTACAACAATGAATATATTTGTATGAATGTGAATCCTAAATTTTAGCTCCTCTATATGCAACCCAAATTCCGGAAAAGTTGGGATGTTCTTTAAATTTGAACAAAATGAAAACCAAAGAACTTCCAAATCACATGAGCCAATATTTTATTCACAACAGAACACAGATAACATAAATGTTGAAACTGAGAAATTTTACAATTTTTATGCACAAAATGAGCTCATTTTAAATTTGATGCTTACTACAGGTCTCAAAATAGTTGGGACAGGGGCATGTGTACCATAGTGTAGCATCTCCTCTTCTTTTCAAAACAGTCTGAAGACGTCTGGGCATCGAGATTATGAGTTTCTGGAGTTTCAGCCAATTCAGCACCCAGACTCTTCTCTGATGAAGCCATGCTGTTATAATAGCTGCACTATGTGGTTTTGCATTGTCCTGCTGAAATACACAAGGCCTTCCCTGAAATAGACGTCGTCTGGAGGGGAGCATATGTTGCTCTAAAACAGGGCTGGGCAATTAATTTCTACAGGGGGCCACATGAAAAATCTGAACTGTGTTGGAGGGCCGAATCAACGATAACTTGAACTTAATTCTGCTCAATATTAATTTTCTCCCATTGTAAAAAGCAGTAAATTATATATTTTGATAAACTGCTACTGATAATCAGAAGTATAAGAATATTCAGTAAATTTTTACGTAAATTTATGAATTGTGGTGTAGGTCGAAGAGGAAAATAATCCTATAAAACTAATAAACAGTTTAAAACAAAAACAATCATTACAACAGTGTTTAATTTTATTTTTAACTTGTTAATCTTCAAAAAAAACAGAAAAGGTGTTTTGCAGTATGTTAAAGAAAAGCAACTGATCAACTTTATACAAAAAGCAATACATGCTTTTGATGTTTTCAGTTCAGTT
>VUQS01019736.1:11564-26772 GCA_015108495.1 Heterochromis multidens
AGACATTTGGGGTGGGGGGTGGGGGGGGTCTAGTGGGTTAACCCTTCGACTTGATTTGGGTGACAGTGTCCAGCATGTAAATAGGATGCACAGGAAATTGTTGATTCCAGTATGTGGTCTGATTTATCTTAGATTAAGCTTAAATTCACTGGATAAAACAAACAAAAGGTAGATAAAAAAAAAAATAAAAATGAAAAATAATGACCAAGCAGTAGGAAAAAGATAAAAAGGATTTTATATGCTATGTGTTTATGATTTATGTAATATATTTCTGTCTTTCACAGACCTTCCCATTCTCTGTACATCCCTGGCTTCAGTCTTCTCACTGAATGTTTGTCACTTTCTTTGTCAGCTCTCTCCGCCTTCCATCTCCCCCATTTCTCTTTTCCAATTTCCTTTCTCCTCATCTCTCCTCTCCACCATTAGCTGCACTGCAGATTGCAGTAAACCCAGAAAATCCTCTTCATCACACAGTGCAAATACCATCTGCAGTGGGTTCACCCTCAGCCCCAATTAAGGCCTAGATACATGCCCTGTGGCATCTGGGATAGCATCGGACATTCTGACGTGCAAGCTGTACAATTTATACACAAACATGGCATTGCGGGGCAAAATGTCAGGTACCTACAAAGATGCTGCTAAATGCTGTGGTGACATGGCTTGTGAAAAATACATAACTGTATATTATTCAGTCTGTAATACAGGTCTAAAATTGGCTGTAGCATAAAGGTTAGGAGAAGAAAAAACAAACACTAATATTACCATTCTGTCTGATCTAAACAGACTATTGTCGTGTCTAGTTGGCAAAGCATGGCATCTTACAAAACTTAGATTATAAAGTCTATTCTATGTTTATTTCTTAGTACCCCTAAAAATGCAATGTAACAAAATCTTAAATGTATAAAAACTTTCTATTTCTGTAAAGAGTTTTTTTTTTAATGGATTTCATTGGGATTAATTAAAATGAAGTCAAATTCATTGAGTATAGGCTTATGGATTAACATTTTTGCCACAGCTGATATTTACTGTTTGAGCAGCAGCGCAGTAACCACATTTCTGTTATCGATAGGTTTCAAAACATAAAGTTATTATAAGTGACTAACTGTAGTTGAAAAGTTTACTGCAGGCTTGCATGGTATGTAGCTTTCTTAACTTTATTAAGTTTATTATTCTTAACTTTATTCCTAACTATATTTCAGTGTATGCAGTGCAAGTGGAAATATTCCAACCTCCTCACCTTAAAATGTATATCAACTTGACCTAAGTGGAGCACCCTTTTTTCCTTTAATAACCTCTTACTCAAGGCATCCTGGAGCATCTTTTTGCCTTAATAACCTCTAATAAGCTCATTCGGTAAGTGTTAACAAGTCTGCTTCTGACACCTCTCTTCTTGCATCTTTGCCCATTCTTTAATAAAAAAGCTTTAAGCTTTTGTTTTAAGAAGTTTTATGACTTTTGTGCTGATATTGCTTTCTTTGAGCCCACCACAAATATTTTTCATGCAATTTTAAATCTGTACACCAAATACAATTTTCTCAGATACCAAAAATTACTATCGGATTAGATACTCATTTGCAACACTATCAATACCAACAGTGATGTCTTCGCCTGCTCCAGCTAACACACAACTTCACACACAGCCCCTCCACTCACTAGCAGCTGAACACATAAACTTCAGCTGTGGTTCACAACACTGAAAAACACTTTGAGGAATTTTGAGGGGTCAGTGAAGCTCCTGCTTCAAAAACATTGCATAGAAGTACATAACATGTTTGTTTGTTAGCGAACATTGTCAGTCCTGCCCATCTGTAACATTAATAGAGAGTGTTAATTAACAGGATAACACCAGTTTTTGTTTCTAAACAGTGTTATGTTTCTCTTAAAGTCGCTCACTGAAGCTGTGAAAAGTCTCCCAGCAATATTCAGAAACAGTGGCAGCCTATCTTACCAACTCAACAAAAAAAAGTGCTAAGTCACCAGAAGCGCAGAACTAACTTAGATAATATTGTTGTTGTTTGATTTTTTGTATATGTTTTCATTTTTTGTATTGTATACTTTACAGTTATGTTACTGAATTTTTTGCAGTGCAAAAGAGAACATAAAACATAAAAACATAAAAAACAGTGTTGTCATTAATGTTTTTGTTTGCATTGTTCTAATCTTTATGAAAAAAAAAGCCTCACAATGTTATCATCCCTTCCTCCATGGTATGGAAAATGATACAGAATATCAAGTTTTTTTCCTGGGTATTGGTATCAGTTTTGAAATTCTAGTATCATGAATGATTCCTTACCCAAGCTTTGTTCGACTTGGACGTGTGCTTGCGATCAATGTATTGCTGGAGAATCTAATTATCACAAAAGTTCAGGTTCACCACAGAATGACTGCCAGTCATCCCCAAAACGGCAATTTTCAACAGAAAACATCCTCACATCATCACTGACCCACTGGCTCCCTCTTTTGACTATGGAAAACAGTATTCTTATGGTAATAAGCCCACCTTTCATGCACCAGAAAAACAGCTGATCCAAAGTGCCAAAGAGTCCCAGCTTTGTTTCATTATTCCATAGAACCGTATCTCTAGTCTCTTCAGGTCTATCCAAATTTTCAGGCATTGTCAGTCAACGCTTGTTGTGCTTCTTTGTCCAGCCAGAAAGTCCTTGGTGATCTTCTCATGTTTGGCACACATTTGTCCCTTCCATCAACCAGTGATCTGTTATGCAATCTGCCAAAATGCAGGGAGTGATGAGACAGCTAAGGCCTCTTTACAAAATTTAGGGCTCTCTCGCATAACCAGGCAGTTTGCTGTTGTGCCATATGTCTCTGTGGAATGCGTCCAAAAGTGTTTTCTGAAATGCTCAGGGTCTTCAAAATCTTTCTGATGCAGAGCATTGACTCTCTCTCTCTCTCTCTCTCTCTCTCTCCCTCCAAATTAGGCTTCATCATTAACACACTTTGAACTCATCACCAGCTGAAGCAGTTATAGATTATAATGAGCTGTCAAAAGGTTAATCATAAAAACAATTCTGAGTCACACAAACTAGCAGTAAGCTTTAAAATCTGCTATTTTTTTATATGGGGAGAATAATAGTGCTGTAGCAGCATTAAAATATCCTGCTAATCTAAAATACTACTGCTAGTACTCTTTATCTTTCTTCATTTCTTGTATCGTTTAACTGCCAAAGACCCAGTGTGAAGAGAATGTGCTTCTAATATATCTGGATACAAATATTTTACTATTTTTTTAATGGTTATGTAGGTAAATATCTTGAAATATCAATATTTTATATCAATATTTTAAAACCTTTTGGTTACTTTTGGGGACCTTGCCGGTTTAGTAATACTATGAGAATTTCCCACAGAAACACAAATACCTAAAATTATTTTTACTGAATACATTTACAGTGGTACAGTGGTTAGCGCTCTCACCTCACAGGAAGAAGGTTATGGGTTTAAATCCAGCTGGGGCCTTTCTGTGTGGAGTCCGCATGTTGTCCCTGTGCCCATGTGGGTTCGCTCTGGATCCTCTGGCCTCCTCCCACAGTCCAAAGATATGCATGTAAGGTCAACTGGAGATTCTCATTTGATTGTTGGTATGACTATGAGTGTTGTCTGTCACTCTGTGTTAGTCCTGTGATACACTGTTGACCTATCCAGAGTGTACCTGGCCTCTCACCCTATGACACCTGGGATAGGCTCCAGTCTCTGAGCTGGATTAGTGGTTAACAAAATGGATGGTTGGATGAATGCATTTAAATATAAAATCATAGTTTGACCCATATGCTTACCTGATGACAGAAAGTAGAGGCCTGTACAGTAAACATCCTCTGTCACAGGTAGCATAGAGGAGCTGTTGCCACACAAACACCAACGACTTTGCTCAACTCTTTCCTCCACCCCTCATTCTTTACCTTGTGCTCAGGTTCAGATTGTAAAGGCTGAACAGAAGCCATGTTTCTATTTCTGTAGGATCCAGCATTGCTTCAACCATCACAGCATAAAGCAAAAGGTTTTTTTTCTATTTTTTAAACTGAGCAATCTATAGTTTTTTTAATTAAATCAGATTTAAAATTGTGATATTAACGCAGATTTACAAAGGTATGTACGTCTTCATAGTCATAATTCCTTTTAATTTCAAAGACACTGGCTTATACAGCATTATTGGGTAGGTTTACAAGTGACAAGTAATGGTGGCTTATTTATTTTTCTTTAGTTCCCAAGTTCAGTCTGTACTGTAGTGGAAATTCACTGCTTGCAACTAAGCTACAACGACCTCCATGCTGTGATATTTCCAAGCCACAGCTTCACACACACCAGTTCCAGATGTGACCTACAGTTTACACTAATCTCACAGTGCAAGAAAGGCAGACTTGACAACAAAATGTGACAAAACCACCCGCCTATGCTTTGTGTGTGTGGGAAGGTGCCTCAATATGTAATTAGACAACTAGTAATGACTTGTGACTTTGAAGCAGCAACTGAGTAAGAGAGCCAAAGACTCAGAGCTCAAAGGCACAAATAATGACATAGTAGCTTTGTTCCCTCGTCTAGAATTAAGAACATTAATAATTAAATTGAACAATAAATGGAGGTAGCCCCTGGGGGGAGGTGAGAAGGGGTGAAGTGGTGGAGAACAGACATCAGTAGGACAAAGAGGGCACAGCACAAAAAACAAAACACAGCCCTAAATAATGTAACCACGCATGAACTTTACATCTACATCCCGTAATGGAATACACAAACAAGTTTACATTAAATATGGTGAGGTGTGGCTATATGGAGCTATTCATCTGTGCCTTGGAAATAAAAAGACCTTTCGAAAGTTAATTCTGGGACAAAGCAAGAAATAAAACACTGAAATGACAAGTTAGAGGTTTAAAGTTGAAGAAAAACAAAGTGAAATGGGTGGGAAGTCATATGAGGGTGGTCCAGCGAGCCTAAATGAAAAGGACCTGGACGAAAAAGCCGGCAAAACAACAAGCACCCACAACATCCTCAAAGACTGCTGAGTCTTTGTGGTTGCAGATGGTCAAACAGACCCCTGGGATTGTTGACCTTGGCATTGTTTACTCTAGCCAGGCCTTTCAAAGACACTGGGCGAAGGCAGCGCCAGCAACTTTACCTCAGTCTCCATGGAGACGGTGTACTTTTGACTGGGAACTTTCCAGGCTCATTACCAGATGAGGTAGAGGGTTCTACCTCACTGCCTCGCTCTATTTGCTTCCTTTTCCTCTTATGGAGTCACAGAAATGCACAAGTGAGTGAGAGACAAACAGAGACAGAAGAGAAGGGAGCTAAAAGATGGGAGACAAAGAAAAGTACTGCCCGAGTGAAACTGCAATTTACAGAAGGACGGGGGGAAAACAACAGCAAATGAGGAGGAGAAGTGAGAAATGAAAATGTAGAGGGATGAAAGGTGGGAGACAGAAAGGTTAACGGACAAGGAGAATGAAGAAGAGGAATGACTAAAGGCAACGTTTCTTAAATGTCATCCATCTGCACAGCTTCAGAACAGCCAGTGCAGTGCTAATGGTCTGTATGGAGAGAAAGGGACAGCAGAGGGATTGAGTGGGACACTGGACTTGCTGAACTCAGGGTCACATTTTCAAAAAGTAATAATTATCTTTTTTGGATATTGTGTGCGCTCTTGTACTGAGACGTTTAAAGCCTTTAAATAGAGCATGCTACTGTATTTTGGGAAGTCCAAAAAAATCCAGTTTAAGACATCTGCTGATGACCTCACTCACAGCACTTATTTCTTTGCAAACTACAAGCCGCAATATTAAAATGTGAAACTCATTGAATGAAAGTTTAAAGTGAAAGGCTTTAAAACAAAAAACATAAGAAAGATGATGAAGGCAAGAGGACAGAAAGGCACTTGGCCACTGCCACAGACCTTCTGCATGAAGCGAGTTATACTAATGGAGCAGAAAATATAAGAGTCATGAGCCTCTTATCTCGCTACTAATCAGAACAGCAAAACTGAAGGGAGATAACAGGGAGGAAAGAGATGGAGTGAAAGAAAATGGAGAGCAGAGAAAAGCTTGAGGGTTCCTATAATCTTCATCCTTTCCCATCACAACCCCTTCTTAGTCTTATCAGCATTCCTAAACGCGCCCCATTATTAGCTAGCTAGCTAGCTCGTTTAATGTTGCCGTCTTTCTTCTGGGGTTCCTCTCTATCTGCAATCCAGTCAGACAGCTCCATTTAGCGTGTCCAGGGCCAAGTGACTTACAGAGCCAACATTCCTTCCCTCCTCATGCCCACCAGTACTCTGGACTCCAGTTTAGTTCTGATCTATTTCTGGCCCTTCACTGCCTCTCCCTCTAATCACTTCTTCTCATTTCAGCCTCAGTCAGTGGCCACTGCAAAATCCTAATGAGCAGAGAAGACTCACAATACATCTCTCAGTGCCCTCAGCAGCATGTACCCTGACACCATCAGGGAGGATCCACATAGGTGCAACCATCACGCACACCTATAGAAGGCACAAATGAGCTTTTCTACATGATTGAGGGCTCTGCATTTTGTGAAGCTGATAACATCTAAAAAGGCACTGCACAGACTTGTGCTGAGGCATGTGCATGAGCTTTGATAGCGTAATCGTGTGGTTATGATAACTGTACTCTTGACTGGAGGCAAACACTTAATCCTCAAGCAATGCTCTGATCTGTGGCAGCAAAGCAAAGCCCCCAACAGCCTTGCAGACTTTAGGGAGCCAGCAACGAGGTGCCACTAATGTTAATAGACTGTTATTTATAGGGCGCTTTTCTGGTCCTATTGATCACTCAGAACGCTCTCTTACACGACTGAGTGCCACGTTTTACTCATTCCCACAGAGATTTGTATAGTGCTTTAATAATCACATACACCGATGGAAGCATCTGAGGCAATCTGGGGTTCAGTATCTTGCACAAGGACCAGCATATCACTCAGACTGTAGTCCAGATATTTACGTCATGAATTGTATATTTGCATTAATATTTCTGTATTTCAGACATATTTATAGTGTACAAATTGTTAAACGATAGAAAAAAAAAAATCAGAAGCAGCATCAAACAGAAGCTGTAACAAATTCTTCACACAACATGTCATGAGAGGAGCAGCATGAATAACAATGTTTAACAACCACAAGGTTTTATCTCGTCACAGTTTCAAGAGAGGAAAATGGAAATTTTTTTGAAAATGTTTCCACTACATGACCACCAGTCATTTTTCTCTTTGATAATGATGGGCCATTTGTTATTAAAACTGCATATTTACCAGCTTACAGAACAGCTCCATCTCTCAGTATCTCTCAACTGGCCAGTAAGGGACAGGCTGGAAGCACCTGAATAGGTTAGTGTAAGCAAAAGTAAGCAAGACCAAATCAACAGTGGGACATATTTTCTTTTGTAAGACAGACACTAAGAATTGATATCAGCCCTAAAAGACACTTCCTTGCAATGCAGCTGGATTCTCGCAAGATTCCCAACACTATGATCTAGGGATAATATGTTTTTCCAGTCTTCAAGCTACACACTTAGAGCCATATCACAGTCAGTTCAGACCAAATCAGCATCCCGACGAAATACTGGCCAATAAGGCATTTTTGTTGTTGTTTTTTTTGTGAAAGTTGCTCATTCAGTCACATGCCAAGTAATTTAAAAAAAAAAAAAAGGGACTGCCTGCGAGTGCCTTTTATGCATAAATTTTCTGAAAGAAATAGCAAGAACCTTCTAACTACATGCTAACTATACTTAACTAACTACACTGATTGCTTGCCAGCTGCAAGCTCTATGTCCTATGGTTCATTGATCTGACTGCTTAAAGTCAGCCGGAAACAGGCTGTTATCAATGGCTCGTCCAATCACCTGCAAGTATTTTTTGAAAACACCGTCCCTTTTCCAAACAGTTTACGAGGACTTCTGAGCAGATGGTTCTGTGTAATACACCATATGGCACATCAGCAAATAAGTGAAGTGCAACAAAACAAATTTACAGCAACATGTGTCCAACACCTTGACATGACTTTAATCAGGCCTGCACGATAAGAGAAAAATGTGCAATGTACAATGACATTGTTCAATATTACAATGACAATAAGACTTGCAATAAATAAACACAAGTCTAAACATTGAAAGTCTATACCCACTAAAAGGAATAGGTATAAAAAAATGACAATGAACACATACTGGTTGATGATATTGGTTGTTTAAATTTTGTCTGTAAATAACCTTAGATGTGAAATTGTGGTTCATACCCTACACCACACTGACAGTAAAATGCACTAAGTAGCAAGAACTCTAAGAGGCCTACAATCAATGAAGCACTGATACACTTAGATTTGGACTGTGTAGAGCATAAGCCTGGGAATAGAGCTCTGACACCCCAAGCAGCAGAGCAATATCTGAGCACTAAGCCTGTTGTACGTCAATGTTGTGGAGGGAGACAGTCATTGGGCAGGCTGGCACATCACTACTGACAAAGATCAATCTTCTATAAGGTGAGACTTTATTCCTCCACACAAGCAATTTTATCCACCAATAAAAGCTGTTTATTTATCCACTCAAGTAAGATATGCAAAGAGAAAACACTGATCACATTACAAGCTGCAGAATTATCAGACTTTAAAAGGTTACGAGTTCTTGGCAATCCATCTGAGAATCCAAATAAACTTTGCATGAAGGGTCCGATTATGGACTGTGAAAGGAAAGCCAGCATCCTGTTTGGTGATTTGAAGGATTTAAAATCTAATATAAGCAGCTTATTGCTTAAGATACAAATGCATGCAAACATCAATCGCCAGGATATTCTTACAATAACAAGATGTACTGACAGATATCCAAGCAAAAATACAAGCACATATCCTCAATATCACACTGTCTAGTACAGTAGAGTCTAGTCTTTATTATGACAGAAGGTTTTTACTGTGGTTATGAGTGCACTGGCAGTTACTTGAAATAGCATCTCTTAGAGCCAAGGACTTCTTTACAGCACTTAACAACTCATAAACTGAAATATACACATAATTTAAAGACTAAAATCCAAACTAAATGTTGCATGGAGAAACATTTGTGCTGCACTGACCTCCATGACTTGATAGTTTAAAATCTGTTGCAATATGTGATATCATCAGCCCATGACACAACATTTCACTACAGACAAAGATAGCCTGATGCCAGCGCTTACTGATAAGTAAGCTATTTAGTCTGGGTGTAGTTATTTCTAAAACATAAAGAGGCAGAAATTGAGAGAGTCACAGTCTCTTTTGAACTACTAAAATGACCTGACTGGCAAGGCTGCAGAAAAATGGCTGCCTGCCTTCCAATTTTATCCAATGGAAGCTTTCACTAGAGCCTGCCAATATATTAGCAATGCCAATATATCAACTGATATATCGGCCGATATTAGCTATTTGCTGATACATTGTTATTCGCATTTATAATAGTCGACAAATTAAATTCTAAAATGTTAATAAGAGCTGGGAGAAACACCCTTCAGCCATGATATATGAATGTTGATGCTGGATAGTTTGTCCACTAGAGGGCACTCTGCAACTTCCCTGTTGGTAACACGTGTTTGGAAAGCCACAAATAATAGAACCAGCCAATCCAAGCAGTCAGGAAGAGCGTAAATGAGTAATCCACAACTTATGACAGTAAAACAAGATTATTTTTAAACTGCATTGTCATATTATCTCACGGACTCACGTAACAAAGGGAAATCTGTTTATGTTTACGTATGGGCCAATATATCAGAGTTTTAAAATCACTAAATATCGGTATTGGTATCAGTCTTAAAAATCCTATATTAGTAGTTTTAGCTTTCATGTCTAAAATGTTACGGAGCATCCTAACAAAGAAGTAAGACCAAAAAAATTAGAATTGTGAGGGTGTATTTGTTGAACAGGGTACAAGAAAAAGAGTTTTGTCACAGTAGGGTTGCTTTAAAAAAAAAAAAAAAAATGAGCAGCTACGAATGTAATCCTATGTAAAATCCCAACATGACATGATCACACTTTGGCATTTGTATGGATCAAACCATTGAATTTAAAGTGTTTACTAGTGAGCTGAGATGCCACTTAGGAGATTTTTCTACCTTAACAACAAGCAAACTGTTTCACTCTGTTTCAAGTGAAAGTTATGCTAACCATCTTCTCACAGTAGCTTCATATTTACCATGCAGACATAGGAGTATTTTAAGTCTTGGTAAGCAAATAAATATATGCCACAAAAGGTTGTAATGACTGCTGCTTCAATACTTTAATTATTCCTAAGCACACAAACTGAACTCCTATATTGCAATATATTCACTTTTATTAACATTTATGAACACGGGGGGGAAAACAAACCAAACTAATACTGGAACTTTATGGACCAAATACAGTCTATTAAGCTGAAATGACCTTTTTGTATCAAGATTAATGTTTAATATACATCAGCGCAAGAGTAAGTAAGAATAATTTAATGTGGTGAAGACTGAGTTAATACAGTAGCCTCATAGCCCAGCAGGTTACTGTGGAATTGTCTTTTTTCTATAACAATTGCATTATCCATGAATCTGTTCAACGTTGGCATCAACTTCCTTTCAAGGTAATAGCCTTGTAGATTCTGACAGTGAAAAGCTGTAGCACTGTACTTTATGGTCTGTACCAGAAATCAATTCCATCTACACAACGACCACAGAATATCCCAACACATAGATCACTCACTGCACGGAGAAAAACCCAGCAATGCTGCATGTGTGTGTCTGTCTGTGCGTGTGCATGTGTGTGTGTGAGTGCATGTGTGTCTATGTGTGTTCATCCATGCAGGCATTCATACAAGCAGCAATGAACCTTGCAGAAGGGTTTTCAGCCACCAGATCCATATCACCCTTATCACAGACTTAAATACAGTAAAGTCCCAAAGAAAAGTTTTCTAAAATGTTTTACTGGGATAGGAATCAAGAGCCAGTACCAGTTTTTTCCAGTCCATTCACATCATATGCTTGTAGGCTTAGCACCTCTTTCTATTAAAGCTAGCATGTTTTTTTTCTGACAGCTGTGCATTGGAAAAATGTCTTTCAAACTCCTGGCAGTGGAGCTTCTGCTCACCTGAGTCACAGGCAAGCATTTTTGAGATTTAAAAATGCTGAAACAGTTTCACTGATACTGAAAGCCTATGTAGTGTTACTTTCCCCCCCCCCACTTACAATATGGAACAAAATCAATAATGGCATTTGTAAATCTTCAAATATCCACCCTCAGTCCTATTCTTCTCCAAATCTGAATCACCAGAAGCCCCCACAAGATAACGAAAGGTGCTTGGTCACCCCTGTACCATTTCTAAATTATAGAATTTGTTTTAAACTACACCACAAGGTTTTTAATTACCCAGATGCACTGGAGAGCTTTACTTATAATCTTCATCCCTGACAAGCAAGTAAGTGGATAAATAAGTAAGAAAGTCATTCCCTGAGGCTGACTGAATCAAAGATTCCTCTTGATATTCCCTAAGATGACAAATCCTTGTTTACAGCATACTTGTTTCAAATAAGTGGCTGATAGAAAGAATCTGCAACCTACCAGCTGTCAAACCAACAACTTCTCTTGCCAGAGGATTAAGACTCAAAAATGGGAGTGACTGACACAGGGGGAAGCAAAAATCTTGCTCTCCCTCTCAACTTCCTTTTGAACTTTGGATGAACTCTCCTTGTTTGAATGAGAGATACGAGTCAAAGCCTCTTCACTCGAGAGAGATGAAGTATCATGACTACCTCTAGACTGACACAGCAGCTGGCAGTACCTGTCTCTTTGTCATGTCTCAGATAAAAACCAGCTACTAAGATACAACCAAGACATACCAGAAAATTTTAAGAGTTTTATTTTTCTTGTAGTAAGAGACATTTCCATTGCTTGATGCTTAAGTAAGTAATTTTTGGAAGGTTTTGTTAGTTTTTGAAAATCTGTCTGGCTCAAGAGTAAAAAGGTGGTGCACCACCAGCAACACTAGTAGCACCATGTGGGGTTTCTTCACAAGAGTATAGGTTAGAGTCTACAACACCAATTGCCAGAACATATTGCCGGTTTATCCAAACATACTTCTTACTACACATTTAGGAGCTCCAACAAAAAGCTAGATCAATCAAGAACAGATCTTTACAACACAGCACACGCAAAAAATTATAATAAATGAAGCAGAGCACAACTACATTAGATGAGATGCAAAAATAGAAAACAGGAACAAAAATAAATATACTGCAAAAAACACCAATTATAGCATAACCTGTTCAGGGGAGCAATTAAAAGTGATGGACATTGCTTGATCATAGTTGTTATTTTTATGCCTAGATTAAGCGTAGCTTGCTTAGGTTATTTTTAGCACAACAGGCAACATTAACTACAGCAGTTAGTCTTGGTATCCTCCAGGTGGACCAGTTTAAGTTAACACTTTGATTACCTTTAGATGAACTTTTCCCACATTTCAGTTCATCAAAATGAATAACAAGTTTAAAGCCTCTTAACACAGCCTGTTGCAAAATTAACTGTACACCTTTTGGAGATTATTCTTGATTTGGTAGGTTATAATAACCAAAATAACATTAGGTTAAGCACATATTGCAATGATATTTGAGTCATACCATTAGAATGTTCAAACTAGCAAAAGGAAAATGTAGCTCATTTTAAAAACAGTTTCCAGTTTGTTGACTTAAGTAATATCATGGGTCATCGTGTCAACAACTGGCATGACCTGGTCATGTTCATCACTTTTTCCTGGACACTGAGATGACTGCTGTAATCTGTGCCATTTGGAGCATTTCTATATTTGTGATTTCTCTCTTTGTAGTTCCTAAGTCTCCAGTCACACAGGCCCGGAGACTTCCTCCAGTCGCTACGGGAAAACGTGTACTCTCACCAGACTGGTCTGCTGGCTGTTGCTAGGTAAAATCAGTCCCAAAGAGGGTGCTGCACTAAAAACCTCCTTGTGATTGCTTTGGCTGCTAACAAACTGCCAAGGTTTTATATAGTTTGCATGAAAGATGAAGACTTGTCTGCAAACATTTGCTAACTTAACCACCAAGCAAAAGTGAAATTTGAAAAGTGAGAAGCAAACTGGAAACAGACCATTTGCCTTCAGAGTAAATGTTGTTCCATACCACTAAAACCAAAACAATTTAAAAAGGTGCAACTTTTACTTTGATGGCAAAGCGTCACCGTTTCCAGTTTGCATCACTCTTCACAGTTTCACAAGCGCTTACAGTGGATTGATACTTCTGTGAAGTCTACACTGTACGTACATCATAATCACAAACCCTAATGAAACCCTATGCCATAACCTGACGTGCACCTCCCTAGAAATATGACTACACATCACAATCAACAGAGCCTGCAATAATGGCAACAGCGTTGCCCACTTTCATAGGCTCCATCATAGGCTCTACATAGATTCACCGCAGAAGCATAATTCAGCCGGTTGGGAAATATAAATTTTCCTAGTGTCCAATGGTTGCCAGATGGTTGCCACCCATCTCTAGGCCTGTGTGACTGGGGCCTAATTTACTTGTGCTTTGTCTGCTTTCATGTTTTCTCAAGTTGTGGCGAGATGATAGAAAATAAAGAGGAAAAGAAAACAATATCAGCCATAACAAATACCTCAATTGTATTATGATTACTATAAACATTATGAAGTGATGCTAGCTAAGACTAGGTCAAAAGAGGTGATAGATTACAAAGGAGTCAGTAATATTTGGGTAACACACTTTCTCCTTTTTCCTTTTCCTTCTGGTGATCTATAAGGCATCGATAAGACATTTAATGGATCTAAACAAGCAAGGTGACATATTGAACATGTCACATCCTAAGTTTGGGGGTCGTGTAGGCTCAATGGGAGTCAAATGATCCCTTGAGATGCAGTGACTCTACACAAAAAACCTTTATGTGTTGAGTTTTGTAGGGTATTCACTTGCATCCACTGAACACTGCTCAGACAAGCATTTCAAATTTTCTATTCACTTAAGGTCAATTAACAATACAGGGAGACTGCAGATAGCTCTCAACTTCTCTTCTCATATACTCTACTTAGTGTGACATGTCTTCCCTACATAACAAAAGCTGCACCACAGGAAGCTACAGGGTAATTGTAGTGCTATGTTGATCATTACAAGGAAAAGACAATAACAAAAGAGAGCGAGATCCTTGAGAGGAATAAGTAAAACACAGATCTCTAACATGGCTTGGTAGACCCATAGCCTTTTTCTTTTGTATTTTGTGTCCAGCCAATTATGAAGTTTGAATTAGCTAATCCGCCCAACAAAACGGGTTCTGTTCAGAATGAACATTTGAGCTATTTTCCGGTTTTCGGTGGTTAAACCAACTGTGAGGAATCTCTAATTGCTTTAGTTTAATGTAAATGAGCAACTTTAATTCAGCTTGCAAGTTAAGGTGTGACATACTGGTGCGGAATACTCAATGCACACCTGCACTTTCTTTGACAGTTAGCCACATATTTTTTGCTTAGAATGGTATGAAAATGATCTTTAATTTATAGTTTGTGTCATCAAAATACAGGGTGGGCCATTTATATGGATACACCGTAATAACATGGGAATGGTTGGTGATATTAAAGTCCTGTTTGTGGCACATTAGTATATGTGAGGGGGCAAACTCCCCAAGATGGGTGGTGACCATGGTGGCCATTTAGAAGTCGGCCATCTTGGATACAACTTTTGTTTTTTCAATAGGAAGAGGGCCATGTGACACATCAAACTTATTGGTAATGTCACAAGAAAAACAATGGTGTGCTTGGTTCCAACGTAACTTTATTCTTTCATGAGTTATTTACAAGTTTCTGACCACTTATAAAATGTGTTCAATGTGCTGCCCATTGTGTTGGATTGTCAATGCAACCCTCTTCTCCCACTCTTCACACACTGATAGCAACACCGCAGGAGAAATGCCAGCACAGGCATCCAGTATCCGTTGTTTCAGGTGCTGCACATCTCGTATCTTCACACCATAGACAACTGCCTTCAGATGACCCCAAAGATAAAAGTCTAAGGGGGTCAGATCGGGAGACCTTGGGGGCCATTCAACTGGCCCACGACGACCAATCCACTTTCCAGGAAACTGTTCATCTAGGAATGCTCGGACCTGGCACCCATAATGTGGTGGTGCACCATCTTGCTGGAAAAACTCAGGGAACGTGCCAGCTTCAGTGCATAAAGAGGGAAACACATCATCATGTAG
>VUQS01019744.1:1268-16123 GCA_015108495.1 Heterochromis multidens
CTGCTTTAAAACCAAGAGTGCCTAAGTGGACAACAGGTGCCACCACTGGTGGAAAATCTGCCCCCTTTATAAGTTACTGAAGAAAATCCACATGACAGAGGCAGCACAGATTAGAGTATGTGAAGAGAGATCATGTGGATAAGATGGTGTCGATTTTTACATTTGTAAAACTTATATATGTTAAGAAGAAGGTAACTGTACCTTATTTAATCAAAACATATGTCGAAATGAACAAACATGGTAAGAGGTTTAGAACATTTTGCCTGTACCTGTGTTGCTAATTCACATTAACTGCCTCTGGGAAAGCTTTAAGGGGAAAAAGTGATGTCCTTGTGGTATTTATATGGATACATACAGTTTAAGGTAAAGCAAAGACCTGTGTGGTTATCCAGTTTCCAAAAAAACGGCTTTCTGGAAAAGCCCTTTTTTTTTCAGCCTTTGATCATGGTGCTTAGCACGTCCTTATATTTTTAGGAAAATCTTGTGCATCATACACCAGGGCAGTTCGCTCTGATCCAGCTGCCGTGGAGACAACACAGTGGGCATAAAATAGCCCGTGTCCTTGCTTTGTGGATGTCAAACCTGTTGCCACACCTCACCATCACTCGCCTTTGATGAGGCTTCATGTACTCCCCATCTGACTTACACAGTTTTCTGATTAGTCTCGGTGTGATGCTGTATCTCCAGTATACCTAGTGTGCAGTGCAGAGTCATCTCCTATAAGCTTGTTTTTCTCTCTAGGTTTCTGTGTCCTTCACCTGCTCTTATCCTTTTTTGAGTTTTTCTAACCCAAGGGGGTTTCAATTGAATCTTTTTCCATCTATCATCCGACTCCATGTGTTTGTGAGTATGTGTGTCCTTGCTCATAGAACTCAGTCTTCTCAATGCCCAGTGCATTGTATGGCTTTTTATTCCTATCTGACTGTACTTATGGTTCATATAGGGATGGAAGCCATGCACTGCGCTGGGAGCAAAGCGCACAGGATCATGGACTCTTGCCATGTCACCTCACCCATAACGACTACATGTATAAGCACACTCTTGGCTACCCTACATACTCACCTATGCATGTACACATCCATAAAACTGTAACGGCAAAGCCTGTCACACACTCTCACAGAAGTATGGACGCACATGCGCTCCACACATAAACATGCATTCATTTATGCGTATGCATGCAATACGTATGCATATGTCTGATGCATGCGTAATACGTATGGAAAGGGCCCCCTGGTCCTAGCAGACCCCTACTGCAGCGAGTCAGTCTGAAGCTGTCTGACTGTATCAGCTGACAGATGGCTCTCTGAAGTGAAACACACACACATCTTGCCACAGAACCTCAACGTAATCGATACAGATCACAACAGGGCTGAATGAAAATTAAATTGAACTGAAATGAGCCGAATTGATTCAGAACCAAGAGGCAGAACTTGTTTCAGGGGAGTCACACCGCCCCGTCGCAAAATAACAAGATGAAGAATTCGCTCAGGCATCATCGTTTACCCACTTAAGTCTTTTTCAGGGTTCCTCTGGGATAAAAAAAAAAACAACAAAAAAAACAGCGTTGCACTGGGTGGAAGGTAGTGACATGGCTGACGCACAGATGAAACAAACAAACAAAAAAAAAACATTCATGTCTGCTTGTGCAGAGTGTCCGAAAATAACTGTGAGGAAATCCCTATTCACAATACCTACAATAGGACAGGATCAGGTGGAAAATAGTATTTGGGGATATACTGAATTGTATCAACAACTGAAAGAAAAAAAAAATCTAAAAAAAATTCTATCATGGTGTGAACTTGGAATGATCTACTTTAGATTAGTCTTCGAGTAACACAGAAGCGCAGTGCATAGAGTCTTGAGTCTGTCATATTTGCTTCTGCTTTAGATGATATGAAACCAGCTTTTCTGCTTCTTATTTCCATACCTGTCTGCCAACGATTTTTTCTTCACAAACAAGGTGATTTTGACAGACAGCTGGACAGGGCTGTTAATGGTCTCATGTCCCTGGTGACCATGCAGAATCTGTTCAGCATTGTATTAAAGTAAAAATCCAAATTCGTGACTGACTTTCTTCTTTTTTCTTTCTGGTTGTTGTTTTGTCTCAACACATCTTTCCGGGCACACGGGGTCTGTGGTGAAAAAAAAATTTAAAAAAATCAATTTATCAAGAGAAGAGCATTTAAAGAGTTCTCATGAATCATACTTGGCCACTCTGCTGTCTGGTGAGGACTTCACAGCTGGTTTTAATGTATAAAGTTTGCATTAAACAGTGGATAACAGTGTTTTTCATTTTTCAACCTCTCGTTTTCATATTCGGCACAGCCACTGACTTCCATTGATGACACCATATTTAAAATCCCACCCTGAAATTTGCCCATTTAGCCTGTTTGATCAGACTGAACATGAGGTCTTTCAAATGTATCATGGCAAACATGCTTGGTCACTATTAAATCATATCAAACATTTACAATAGCTGGAGGTTTCTCTAATGTTGTGGCTCTATTGTAGTTTTTCTACTGTTGAACTCACTGTGCATGCTTCTGGCTAAATGCTTCATTACATAACCTAAAAGTGATCACTGGCTGTTATTGCCAGGTTGTTGTGTAGCCGTCCAACATGAGGGTCTCTTTTATAAAGCCACTTAAATGTACCTGAAGTGTGAACATAAAACTGAACTATCAGGATCATGAGGAGCTGGCCTCCCAAAGGGCTTCACCTGTGGCTTGTTGAGGTTGAAAACCTTATGGAAAGCACAACACTACCCCTTAGTGTCCAAAAGTGGTATTACTCCCTCCCTTAAACACCACAATATATACAGAAGACCATAAAGACAGCGGCACGGATATGAACAAATGTTTCTGTCAGCCTATTTAAAAATACCTGGTGTTAGCTTTTAATTTGGGGGGGGTTGAAGTTGGTCTACTTAGTGGCGATGAGGAAGAAACGAAAGCGGATATGACGTCAAGGCCCGGACTCCAAAACAACCGGGTGCAGTTTCTTGTGTTATGAAAGCTCCTGAATGGAAGTGTTGGGTAACTGCTGTTTCCTCGCCCTTGTACAACAGCATGCGGCACGCTGAGGGACGACAGCTCGTCTAGTTCTGTCGGAGACATTTTTAAAGAAAGAATTTTTTTTTTTGACTGACGCCCGCCAGCATGGCGAAGCGGAGAGAGTGTGCAAACACGGGGGGCGACACAAAGAAACTGAAGCAGGTGCTGAAAGCGAAGAACAGCGGGGCAAAAACACGAGCCAAGAAGAAAGAGGCTGGTATGAAAAGTCGGGATTGCTGAAAATCAGTATGCTGTTAAATAATAAATGAGACCTCTTGTCCTGATTGTAACAGCGGCGACCTTTGCACCAAAGGGTTTCTTAATAGTTGGCAAACTCCGTGAGTGCAGGACAGACTCAGCTAAGGGATCTGTGTACAGTGAGCCTGAGCTCATGAATAAACTTACATATGTTCATCTGAGGAAGAATTTGACACAGATGTGACGCAGGTGACTAATATCATCATCATCATCAGCTGTAGTAAATTAAAATACTGCTTCACAACATTATAAAACTGTGTAATTATAGCATGACATAAATCTAAACATATTTAAGCAAAGATTCAGTTCACTGGAGAGACTGCACCAGTTCAGGCTAATAGAGCTGCCCACCCTAAAGACACTGTATGAGCATCCAGTGTGCAGGTGCACTGATGAGTGATGTGCATGGTTGCTGAAGTGGATCTGCTGGCCCAGATGCACATCTGTGCTCCACATACCAAAACACGAACCATATTTTGTGTATAGATGGTGTTTCTGTAAGCCTGTGTGTGTGTGTGTGTGTGTGTGTGTGTGTGTGTGTGTGTGTGTGTGTGTGTTAACTTCTCAATTCTGCTGGTCTGTCTGCCAGCATTTTTTTCCCCCTGTTCTTACAGTTTTAAATGTAATTTTCACAGTGCTGTACTTTACATCATCTCAGGTGTGAGCTCTGAAGTGTATTTGAACAGGCGCATATATACTAATTGTGAGATTCTAGGCTGATACAAACATCTGGTTTGAAATAACCAATATTTTTTCTGTTTATTTAGTTTTTATTGCTGGTTTTTCCTCCTTTGTGCCAAAGAAAAAAGAAATCATGATTAAAAGTGTCAGAGGCATTTAGATTTTGCGTCTTATTTGCTGATAGGCCAGTATCAGCCCTTTTCTTCATGTTTTGTGGTAAATGATTCGTTAACTGTGACTTTAATTCAAATAAAAAAATGCTGTTTCTCCTCCTACAGTGACACCAACCATCGTTTGGCTTTTAAGCTTGTAGAAAATAATTATAGCTTCTCCAGACAATTAAGACAATTAAGGTCAATTTTCTGTAGCCAAAAACAAAAGAAACTTTTCCTTTCAAAAAATTGGCTCATAACACAATACATTAACAAAGCAAAGATAGTGGGTGATTGTTCTTCTGTTTTGTATTAACGTGTTTTCCTTTATTATCCGTCAAGCACAGCAGCTTCAAAACATCTTTCCATCTGTTTATCCAGGTGAGGATATTGCAGAGATTGAGGAAAAGCTTGAGAGGAAGGTCATTCCTAAGCCACGTTTGCCCTCAAAGCGAGCATCTGGGAATACGTTGTCTTCCCAATCCGACACCAGCGCCGCTGTCAAAAAAAGCAAATACTTCCAATCACCCGTTGTGGAGGAGAATGATAGTGAAGATGACTTCGATATGGTGACCTCACCGCCACCTCTGGTTAAAGTGAACACCAAGAAACCAGAAGAAGAAGAAGAAGAAGAAGAAGAAGGGGAGGACAGTGAGGATGAAGATGAAGATGATTGGGAGGAAGTGGAAGGTAAGTAGAAGATTGGTAACAGTTGTGTTTTCACATTCCAAGTGTTTTTTTGGGGGGTTTTTGTTGTTTTTTTGTTTTGTTTTTTTTATTCTTATGCCAAGCAGGGAGAGATGGGAAACATAGGAAATGAATAGTGTGTGTGTGTGTGTGTGTGTGTGTGTGTGTGTCTTGATCAGAGCTAGCTGAGCCGCTGGGTCCAGTTGAGCCACCAGAACCCGTCCTGCCCTCTCAGCCCGTAGAGATCGAGATCGAGACCCCAGAAGTCAGAAAGAAGTAAGTAAATATAGAAAGTGTCAGAATGTCCACATGCTGAACATAAAATTCAAAAGTTTTGTGCAAAATAAAAACAATTCTGTTCATAAAAATTAGTTTCATAACAGATTTTTTTTTTTTTTTTTGGTGATGATATTTTATTAAACCGTTGGGGATAAAATAACTTGCCATCAAGTGTTAATCTTTGTAGAATGAAATGCACACAGGAACAGATTCAAACATCAATCAAAATAAATAAACCTCGTTATTGAAACATGGGATTCCCTAGCATAATTTAAATAAAGACTGTTCTTTAGTTTCATTATTTTCAAGGGGGGATTTCAGCTTGATTTTGTTTAAATAAAACCACTCTTATTCTACATTTAGTTCCAGACATCATTAGAAGATATCTTGTCAGTAGTCTTGAATTGGTCTGCTGACGTCTCAAATCTTCACATTATATTTAGGAAAACTTTTTCAGGTCCTGGAGTCTCATTCAGAGTTAAATTTGTATGAATTTTCTCCATAAGTGTCAGAGGAGGGGACCTGTAATTTTGTGTTTATATGATTATTTTGTGGAAACTGCATTATCTACATTTGCACAAGTGTGCAGTTATTTGTGTCTTTGTTTTAACCCAGTAATCATTATTTCTTATTGGCCAGGCGAAAAAAGCAGGCAGAACTTGAGACGTATCTGAGGCGAATGATGAATCGATATAAGAAGGACCTGCTGATAGACACTCACAAGGTGAAAACACACACTTCAGTTCTACCTTCTTTCACATTGCTTCTCTAGCTCATCCCTGACTTGGGATCCAGGGACTTTCCTAATCTTTGATTGGGTTTGATTGGCTCTTAGGTCCACCTCATGTGCCTGATTGCCAGTGGGATGTTCCGCAACAAGTTGTGCAGCGAACCAGACCTGCTGGCTGTCACTTTGTCCCTGCTGCCCACCCACTTTACCATGGTAGCTAAGGAGCGCATAGACCAAAACTACCTCTCCGGGCTGCTTAAATGGTATGTGCTTGTGGTTGAAACTACTTTAATGCCAGAATGTGTAAAACTGTGGAATTTGTACATAGGAGCTACTCCTCAGAAGCAATCAGCACTGTAACTTATGATTCCATTTCCATCTATCCCACTCTCTTCTTTCCCAGGTTTAGAGCAACATTTACCCTCAACCCCAGTCTTCCCTGTGAAGATCGTCCGGACCCTCAGTCTCTCCTGGAGAGGCGACTGGCAAGCCTCTCAGCCAGAAACCACCAGGAGATGACTCATGTTAGTAGTTTGGCATGAGACTGGTCCATTTTCTGCAAAACAGTCCCCTGGTTGCATGTACAAATGAAGAATAAATAATTATGCTCCTGTCTTTCCTGCAGCTGTTTTTGTTGGTCCTGAGGTCTCTGCAGCTCTTCTGCCGATTGGTTCTTTCTTTGCAGCCATTTCCTCTCAAACCCCCATCAGCCAAGGTACTGACAGTTTGTTGTTTGTCCCTTAAGATGACACTGCAGTATAATTTCATAGTTGTAGTCATAGTTGGATAACTGCTGCAATTTAACGTATAGAAAATTATTTTTTAAGCCTCCTACTTAATTATATATCGCCCCGCATCACAGGTAGTGATCCATGATCCTCGTTAATCAGGTTAACCTGTAAAAGATGAATAAATTGGAATATAAATGAAATTGCAGAAGGTACGACCTGAGCTCTTGTGTCACACTTGCCAAGCTCCTCATTGGAAGGATAAAGACAACTCTCATTGCAGTATTGCATATGCAGTATTAGCTGCTATTTGATTTTTAAGGTTGTTCTATTCTTACAAACATACTGTTGAAAATCTCTCATTTCTGCAGGCCAAAGGGGCTAGAACATCTTCTGGTGCCCCAGAAAAGAACAACACAAGCAAGGAATCATCCAAGACCAACTCCCCTGAGCCAAAGATTTCTCCTGGAACCAAAAGACCAGCAGGAGGGAGAAAGATCAAAGGAGACGTAGGAGGAAAGAAAGCAAAGAAGAAAGAAAAGGAGGAAAAGGATAAGGAGGAAGAGAAGAAGGCGGTAGTATCAGGGGGGCAGAGACCAAAGAACTCAAAACGCCGCAGCGTTGCCTCAAAGGTCAGCTACAAGGAGGAGAGCAACAGCGAAAGGGAGGAGGAGGGAGGGCTTAGTGATGAGGATGAATTTCAAGCTACCAGTGAGGATGACAGTGAGAATTCAGAGAGTGGGGTTAAATCTACAAAGGGGAAGAAGGGGAAAGGGAAGGCCAAGGGCACAAACAGCAAAAATACTGCAGCTCCAAAGAGAAGAAGCAGTGGAGGTAAGAAACGAGTAAAAGATGAGGAGGATGGAGAGTGGGAGGAAGAAGAAGAAGAAGAAGGAACAATGAGCAACGGAACAAAAACAAGGAGTGGGACGAAGAAAGAAGGGCCCGGAGCAGACGAGTGGTTGGAGGTATATCTGGAGAAAGCATCTTCCTGGGTTTGCGTAGATGTGGATCACGGTATCGGGATGCCTCACCTCTGCTACCAGAATGCAACCTCACCGGTGACGTACGTGGTGTCCGTGGACGGGGATGGGTTTGTGAAAGACCTGGGAAAGAAGTACGACCCCACCTGGATGACATCGTCCAGGAAGAGGCGGGTGGACGACGAGTGGTGGGAGGAAACACTTGAGCCATTCTTGGGACCCGAGGATGAGAGGGACATAAACGAGGACAAGGAGGTGAATCAAACTGATAGGTTCAGGACTGACTTTTTACTGTTTTGCACAGCCCTATTTACCAAAATCAGTGGGCACATTATATGTACCTTATGTATCACATGTATTATCAGGAAATGCTGAAGAAATCTCTCCTCAACATATGCATGATTTTACTATATTTTTAACATTTAATTCTTTCCTGCATATTTAGTCATAAAAAGGAAAGGTCTTCTATCAGCTATTCACATCAATAATAATGGAAGCATGGTGTGAAAGGAAACAGTGTTTTGACCTACTTGAATTCAAATTTTCTTTATTTTCTCTATTTTTCACTCCCAGCTCCAGAAAAAGCTTCTGAACAAACCCCTGCCAGTCTCGATAGTGGAGTATAAGAATCACCCGCTGTATGCCTTAAAAAGACACCTGCTGAAGTATGAAGCCATCTATCCTCCTACAGCCACTGTGCTGGGATACTGCAGAGGGGAGCCAGTATACTCTCGGTAAGTAGTTAAACTTTCATCATGGATGCATTTTAGTTCAAGCATTCCTCAAGATGCATTGCATGGAATGCTTTTTATTATGCTTTGTAGTTGCTGATATATGCAGGATGTGAAGGAAAAAGTTGCAAACCTTTTGAATTTCAGTGAAGTCAGCTGCTGTGACCCAGTTCAAGTGCAAAATGGCCCTCAGTCAGTTGTTCTCAAGGATTGTTGCATACAGCCTCTCTGTTTGAGAAATTTGAGATGGCCACTACATGATTATGAGGTAAAGTCATGTGAAAAAGAGAGTTTTCACAGGAATGCATTCTTTTTCACATGAATGTACACCCCATGATTTAGCAGCTTGTAGAACCATCTTTAGCAGCAATAACTTTATGACTTTATTGGTCTCTCATATCATTGTGGAGGAAATTTGGTCTGCTCTTCTTTACAACGTTGCTTCAGTTCATTGACCTTTATGCACAGCTTTCTTAAGGTCCCGTCACAGCATTTGAATCAGGTTGAGGTCTGGACTAATTATTTTCTTTTTCAGGCATTCTGTTGTAGATTTGCTGTTGTGCTTGGGATCATTGTTCTGTTGGACGTCCCAATTTGGGCCAAGCTTTAGCTGTCAGACAGACGGCCTCACATTTGACTCTAGAATACTTTGGTATACAGAGGAGTTCATTGATGACTCAATGACTGCAAGGTTCCCAGGTCATGTCGCTGCAAAACAAATCATCACCCCTCCTCCAGTACTGTGCTTGACAGCTGGTAGGAGGTGTTTGTGCTGATATGCTGTGAATTAGGTCATTGTGAAGTTGTCCTTTTTCATGCATAGAACACAACTGGAGAACGTTCACTTCAGCCACTGATGTTCTCGCTGCTTGAATTGTTTGTTTTTTGGGGGGGCGGCTGGCTGCCTGGACTGTTGCATGGTGTTAAGGTTGGCCTGCCATCTGGTGGTGCTGTTTCATGCTTTAAGCCTTGTTTTTAATAGCCTTGCACTGCTACCTTTGCAGTTGACTCTTAGACACCGTTCACACTAACAATTAAATATGTTTTAAATAAATTATAATTAAGACTTCTGTTGTGGAGTCTGTAATGGACTCAACCACTCAACCAGTGAGCAAGAAAAACTGGAATTTCAGTGTGGGGGGAAAAAAAACTGCCATGATTCATGTCGTGTTTAAATCTTGACCTGTCTCTAGGGACTGTGTGCACACCCTCCACTCCAGAGACACGTGGCTGAAAGAAGCAAGGACTGTCCGGTTAGGAGAGGAGCCATTCAAGGCAAGATTTTTATTTTTTTATTTATTTATTGTTTGGTTGGTTGGTTGGTTTGTTCCCTTCCTCAAAAGGAATATTTGTGTGGTTAGTTTTTCTGTTATATCTGTTTGTCTTTAATTCAGTCACACTCGAACCTGAAAACAGTTTAGCTGAGCAGTGTTCATTTGCATGATTCGTGACTGATGTTTCCAGAAAAGAGGAGCAACTGGAGGAGAGTTTATCCTGATAATGAAAACACGGTCACAGTCAGTTTTTCTTTTCTAAATTAACCACCCCTGTGATTGAGGCTGCAATGAGAATTTAGTAGAGACAGATAGTTATTCATATATGTGGGAGTTTGAGAGTTTTGCTCAGTATCTTAGCTGTTCCTAGGACTGCACTCTTCTGGACAGAAACCCCTGATGTTGTATCTGGAATCTGCTGGAGCCACTCTTCCAGGTTCGGGGTTACAACTCCTAATGCTTCTATTACCACTGGGACCACTTTGGACTTCAACTTCCACATCTGCTCCAGTTGTTCCTTCAGCCCCTGGTAGTTCTTCAGTCCCCTGGTATTTTCTCGTGCTCCTTCTTCTCGTTGCTGTCTGCTGGGTTTGCTACATCTATCACATCTGCGGTCTTCTGCTCCTTGTCAACCACCATAATGTCAGGTTGGTTGGTCAGCAGCTGCTTGTCTGTCTGGAACTTGAAGCCCCACAGGACCTTAGCCCTGTTGTTCTTAACCACCTTTGGTGGTGTCTCCCATTGTGACTTGGGGACTTCTAGTCCACATGAGGCACAGATGTTCCTGTATACTATCCCAGCCACTTGGTTGTGCCTCTCAGTGTATGCGACCCAGCTTGCATCTTACATCCTGCTACTATGTGCTGGATAGTCTCCGAGGCACCTTTGTACAGTCTGCAGCTTGGGTCCTGTCAGCTGTAGTACACTCCTGCTTCTATGGATCTGGTGCTTAGGGCCTGTTTTTGTGCTGCCATGATCAGAGCCTCTGTTCTGTCCTTTAAGCTGGGCTTTTCTAGCCACTGGTAGGATTTCTTGATTTCTTTCTTCCTCTTTTCGTCAATGGTACATCCCATGCAGGGGCTTGGTCGTCCATGATTGTTCCTCTTCCTGCTCCTCATCGCTGTCTGTCTTCAGCTGCCTGAGGCATTCTTGGAGCAGCTCATCTCAGGGGGCCATCTTCCTGATGTATTTGCAGATGCTCTATGTTTCATCCTGGATTGTGGCTCTGACAATAGATCGGGGGTTCAAATCTCGACCAGGGCATGTATCCAGCAAGGGTCCCCGGCTAGGCCCACCATGCTACCCAAAAGCCTACCTCAGAACATGAGTGAGAGACACATAACTGAAGCCATACCAGCTCAGACGTCGACCGGCTTAACAAGGTGCATGTCAGGTGTTGAGGAACCAGGACACACTGATGAGAAGTGGGCTACTGAAACAAAGCATACATGGACAAGGACTGATAATATGGAATTGATGCAATGCTGCTACTGTGCCAGCCGAGCCAATGAGAGAGGTTATATGCATCGCATATGAACTGTATATCTGGGCACAGCTAGCATTGCTCCCAGATCTAAAACTTGAATTCATGAATAAACTGTTACTGCTACAGAGATTTTTGTCAGTGTCTTGAAGAATGACTGATTTTGAGTTGATATGAGGTGTAAAATTCTGCAAAGCTTTATTTTCTGTTACTGCACCGATGTTTTGCTGAGTGCAGATGTATTGAATTCTTCATGGAGCACTGATGCTGTTAAATCCTACTTTGTCTTAATTGGATCAAAGGCATACTCAAGGTGACAGGCAGCAGGAACCATAATGGAGTGAGGCTGCATTTTCTGCCAGAGTGCTGAATAGACACAAAGACCATGTGGAAGTACAAGCATGATTTTGCGAAAAAAAATGTAAAAAAGTACAAATCTGAAAGAGTTTGGTGATTTTATGAACTCATGATATAAATATGTCTTTTCCTTTCAGATGGTGAAGGGCTTCTCTAATCGTTCCCGTAAGGCCAGGATGATGTCTGAGCTGAAGGATGAGAATGACCTGGCTCTGTTTGGAGAATGGCAAACTGAAGAGTACCAACCACCTATAGCTGTGGATGGGAAGGTATCTGTCTGTGTGGGCTTGAGAGTCACATACCGAAGATTAAATGAAACAAAGTTTGATCAGCAACCTAAGAAACAACTAGAGAAAATCACCACAATGACTGTCATCGATCGGTTCAGTGTCATTGTGTTTCTGTATATTTTCCTCAGGTTCCACGTAACGACTATGGTAACGTCTACCTGTTTAAACCCTGTATGTTGCCGGTGGGCTGTGTTCATGTCAGGTTGCCCAACCTGCACCGCGTGGCCAGGAAACTGGACATTGACGCCGCGCCTGCAGTCACAGGTTTCGACTTCCATGGAGGATACTCGCACGCTGTGTAAGATGACTCTGGGGAGCCTTCACTGGGATGTAAACACAATTAAGCAGATGAATAGGATCATACAGGAGAATCTCAGGTTAAACAACCGCACTGGGAGTCAGAATTTCACAATATTGAGTGACTTTCAAAGTTTCTACCCACATATGCAACTCACACTATGACAGGACATGTAGACTCCTGTATTCTATGTATGTTATGATCCATGCACATCATTGTCAGTTCCTAAAAAGACTCATTTATCCATGATATTTTCCCAAAAAGGTTTGTGTTTGTTTTCTACTTACACTCACTCACTTTTAAGAGTATCTGCCTTCAGAATCCCTAAAGTGTCTTCAAATTTCAAGAAAAGCTTAATTAGTTGCTTCTCAAGTTTATCCATATTGTTTCCAGTGAGCTCGTTTTCATCTCATTAGTTTGCTTTGGGTAAAACCACACCTCTGTAAGCATTTGCATGGAATAATTTCAGTATTTAAAATAAATGCATCAAAGTCTGCATGTTTTTACTGCTAAAGAAAAAAAGGGATTAATGCACTTGTTACAAAACATGTTAAAGGTAAGGAAATATTTGCATATCTGTGTGTGTTTCAGCACTGATGGCTACATTGTGTGTGAGGAGCATGAGGAGGTCCTCAGAGCTGCGTGGGTGGAAGAACAAGAGCTTCAGAAACAGAAGGAGAAAGAGGTGTGTTTTCTTTCATGGGATATATTTTTTTCACTAATTTGACAATTATTGATTAGAAGCCAGTAAGCTTGCCAGATTTTGTAGTTAAGGTGGGAACTTTATTTCAGCATTAAGTATCGGCTTTAGCCTCACATCAATTATTCTTTTCTTGCAATTTCTAGAAAAAAGAAAAGAGGGCCATCTCCAACTGGACTCTCCTGGTGAAGGGACTCCTGATCAGAGAGAGGCTTAAACAGCGTTACAACAAGAAGAACCAGGGATTGGGAAGCCTTGCTCATGGAGGTGACAGCGGTGGGTTTTCCTCAGATGAGGAGGCTGTCGAGGGTGGAAGTCCGGGAGCTAAGACAGCATCTGAGACTCTTGCAATGTCCTGGCCCCAGAACAGACAAGCAGAAGAGGACAGTGGAAGTGCCAGCGGACTGAAGAAGAAGGTAACAAAACGAGAGAAGAAGGGTCAAGAGCAGCATTTATTCCCCTTTGAGAAAGCATGATGTTGGCGATCAAAAGTAGCTCTTAGTATTTAGTTTGGAAGATGATCACTTCAAAGCAAGATAAACTATTTGGATCACTGAAATACCCTGGAACCTTTGGACGTAGTGCTGGAAGGAGAGGAAATACAGGAAGAGAGGAGAAGGTGACGACGCGTGCATGAAACTGCTCTGCCTCCAACATCACTGTTAATATCTGCATTATGCTGTATACTGCATTATAAGCTTTTATATGAGAACTTCACGGACATACAAAATGACGGTAGAAAAAAAAACATGCATACGTACAGCAAACATAAACACAAAATGAATGTGAGACCGTGGAAGTGTCCTTACATCTTCATGCATGTGTTTAACATTAGGCACTGATAGCAGGTTTACCTCTTGCAAATATTCAGTGCTTCAAACTTTGATCAGTACAGTACAGGTTTGAGCCAGCGGGGCACATAAAAGTTGGCATATAGAGCCCATGCTGACTTGAACTGATGGCTTGTGTGGCAATGAAACACAATACCGCCTGTGCTAACACTACAGATGATAAAGGATAGTAAAAATAAGCACACGGCATCTGCGCTACCTTCCGCCGCTGTTTTATCACATTCCACGTAAGCTGTTTTTCCCAACCTGCAGGTCTGACCAAATGGAGCATAGCTTTTGTTACTGACTCAATGTAAATGTTTTTTTTTTAATTTTAAACAGAAATTTGTACTCTTGATTTACTTTTGTCAGCGGGAAACTTTTTTTTTTTTTTAGCTCACATTGTGTCAGGATCTGACGCAACCATTGTAAGCAACCAACCACTGTGCACATTTAAGTTGATCTATCTGGTTTTGAATTGTAGAGAATTCTCATGTGACAAATTATATGCATGCCATATGACAGTTTTTAATGAGCGTATAATTTGAAAATCACTAAAACTGTTGTTTGATTCTTGATTTCTGTTCAGTGCTTCACTTCCTGTTTGTCATCTCTTTGGTTGTTTAGCTGCTAAGTCTCTGGAGGTTTCCTTGTATCTGCTGTTGTTTTTCTTCAGTATTTTTCTTACTTGTCTCTTTCACGTATTTTTCACCATTTCACAACTTTTATCTGTATATTATTGAAGCTTGTTTCCGCCAATGAAAAACAAACAAACATTTTTTGCCATCCATAAGTTGAAATCTCAAGTTATTATCTCAAAATTGCGACTTGATAACTATAAATAACTTATTTTCTCAATTTCAAGTTGTTTTTTTAAAAGTTTGAGTTAGTAAGTCGAAATTTTAAGATAATAACCTGAAATTTTGATTTACACATAACAAAAAATGTTTTTTGTCATTGTTGGAAAAAGGTTTCCATGGTATGTCTTCAAACCATTTATAAAATTGCTAACTGTTGTTGTATGAAAAATATTTTTGTAACAAATATTTAAATGTATGTGAAATTAAAAAAAAAAAAAATGCTGTAGTTTTCTTAAAGATTTTGCTGTCCGTACTTATTAATTGGACATTTTTAAACACAGTCTTGTCTTGGTATCATCAAGATTGGCCTATTACCCAGCTTGAAATGGTAAGTACACACAGGTGTTACTAATGACATATTAATGACATTATTGAAGGTTCAGTTGTATTTAAGCAGAGTCTTAATCAGTGTGAACCACCTGTGTTTACCTACAAAATGAAAAGAGGTAATGAAGTTTTTTAAAATGTGTTATATTACTGT
>VUQS01019769.1:1300-11670 GCA_015108495.1 Heterochromis multidens
AACATTAACTGTTAACAAAAATCATCAGCCCAAGGCTAATGTTTGAAACTTCCACCTGGGAAAAAAAAAAAAATGTAAAACTCCTTTTTTTTTTTTTTTTTTTTTTATAAAGTTTTTTTTTTTTTTTTTTTAAATTTATTTATTTATTTTTAAGTTGCATAGCCTTATCAAGTTTGCCTTGTATAGACCTCGGTCGCCAACATGCATGCGAACTTATGCTGACGTCTCTTTCCCTGTTTCAACATCATGTTCTGGCCTACTGGGGAAGTGTGTAACAAACTGACTTTAGCATTTTAAAACTTTAATATTGTCTCCACTTTGCTACGTAATTAATGTTTTAACTTGATATTTTTTGGGAACTGGTGATTTGAGTTGTAAAATGTGACAATAATAATTGTTTGCTAAATTATTAAGAAAATTTATGATTCTTGAATCTCAAGATCATTTTACATCAATTTTACACCAATTATGCCATCAGGACAATACTAGATTACTGATACTTAAGATTGTTTTTATGTACATATCATCATGATCACCTGGCATGTTGATAAACAAGAAATTATTGTGATTCAATCATACATAAAATGTACTTAATGACATTTTTTTACCATTTAATGGCGGATTGAACATGGACAGATGCAACTCTTACCTGTCAAGCTTCAGGGTCTGTCACTGATTAAATAACCTGTGAAAGAAAGTCAGCTTTTAACAATAACTATTAAAAGATAAACCTATTATAAATTCTCTTCATGGGCATAAAATAATCAATAATTAGGGACATTTAATCAGAAAATCACAATAGTTGAAATTGCAACGTGTCTCTAATCTAGATATAAAATACATTTTCCTTTAAGGCCTATCAATTCACTAACACAGCTTTAAACAATTTAACAAATCACTTTGGTCCCTCTAAAGAGGGAGGATTAAATCTAGTCAAATTGTGTCTTTCTATGTCTTCAACAGAGATGTACTGCAGAGGTTTTATGCATATGGACTTACTCCTAAAATCCTTCTGAGTTGTTTTATGAACCAGTGTCAGCCACATGGCTAGCTTAACCTGAAGTCCTTGGACAAAGGTTTGTGGGCCTCCATCTGCCTAAAGGTTCCAAAGAAGTCCTCCAATCACACCTCCTATGCTGAAACAATACTCAGGTAGGCTGTGGTGTTTAAGCCAAGCTTAACCATGCTTTCCCATTTCCCATGTGGGAAAATCCCAGTAGATCAGCAGTTTCTGAAATACCCAGACCAGCCTGTCTGGCAGCAACAACCATGTCACATTGAAAGTCACTTAAACCACTTTTCTTCCCCACTCCGATGCTCAGTTTGAACTTCAGCAGGGCATCTTGACCATGTCTACATGCCTAAATGCATTGAGTTTCTGCCATGTGATTGGCTCATCAGATATATGCATTAACGAGCAGTTGAACAGGTGTACCTATAAAAGTAGCTGTGAGTGTAAGTCTCACATGTTGTTTATAGATTTAAATTAAATGAGTTGCTGCTCCCCACACATCTCTCTGGAAGAGTGCTGTGTTTTTCCTGCCATA
This sequence comes from Heterochromis multidens, assembly GCA_015108495.1. NCBI lineage: Eukaryota > Metazoa > Chordata > Actinopteri > Cichliformes > Cichlidae > Heterochromis > Heterochromis multidens. Next base: position 2,848 of record VUQS01019769.1, read on the forward strand.
CTCATGGAAATGAGGCAAAAATAATGTTGATTGTATTCCCTAACACCTGATTCTATGAGTATAGTGTAGCCCTCTCTCACTCTCAGCTGTACACATTACAGCCAGAACAAGAACAAATACTGCATGTGAGTACTTGGTTAATTCGCATGTTGAAAGTCAGGAAATACTAACAAAAAAAATAAAAGCAGACTTTGGATTGCACTACAACACAAAATATTAATATCAAATTGGTCTTAAAATGTTGCACAATATGGGATAAAATGGGACAATAAGATAATTGTAAAGTTACCGGTAGCCATATTAGCTATGTAAGGTGCAGATGCCGAGATTGCACAAAGACCCGTGTTTTTATTTTTAAAGCAACAGCAAAACATTTGTTGCACTTTATTTGTAGCTGAGAGACTTTATAGTTAGAGTAATCAGATGTGTCTATAAATAGTGGGATTCAAGGTAAAACAAAAGTTGGACAGTCAGTTGAAGTGGGCATTAGGTAAGTGGAAATATGGAATGGGTCTTATATAGCTCTTTTCTACTCTAGCACTCAAAGCGCTTTATACAACATGTCTTATTCACCCAAGCACTTTTTTTTCTACACGTAAGTGCTTTCTATCTACCATTTACACACCTTCATACTCCGATGAACACATCGGAGAGCAACTTGGGGTTCAGTATGTAGACTGGAGCAAGCAGGGATTGAATCACCAACCTTCCGATTAGTGGATCTACCTCCTGAGCTACAGCCACCCCAGATCTCAAAACCTTATCAAAGTCCTGAAGGCTAATTTAAAGGCAGAGTTTCTGAAAACAGACATTTTTCATTCATTGAGCATCTTGATACTTTCACAGTATTCTAATTACACCTATACCTGCTTTATTGAAAATATCACTTTCTACAATGTGGGACCTTTAATGTTGCAAATAACTTTGGTTCATACTAACAAAAACTTGTAAACTAACAGTGAAACTAACATTATTAATATTTCAAAAACCAGTGCAAGAGCATGGGTCTGTGGCTTTAGGGCTCTCTCAGGATCTGCAGCCTTTGAGCATTTGTGCATTTTGTCTGGTTGGTAATCAAGCCAGTAATGTAGCTGTACACATTCAGTTACTATTTCTGGAAATAGTAATGGACAAAAATTAACATCAAGATAAAAGAAACATCATCTTTTATTGAACCAATCAAACAATATTTCAGTTGAATTTTATCTTGTTTCAACTCTGCTGCAACTCAAACAATACAAAAGCACCTTAACAAGAACACCCTGTCATGTATACTGTAAAACAACACTAAGAATATTTCCAGTGTTTTATTAACATTTACACCTCCTGAATAATAATAAAAAATAGAAATCTCTACTAAATGTTTACTAGCACATGCAACAAAACAAAGCATTGAATGTTCTGTGATATTTAGAATAATTTGTATACACCAAATACAACACGTAATAAAGCAATACTAAATGAAGAACGTGAGAAGATGTGAAGGGTTGCTTTTGACATTTTTATGTTTAGATCATTACTGCCTGTACAAGAGTTACAAATGCTGAGTAAGAAAACATAATCACAGAGAGTGCACAAGGCATCACACTACAAAAACAGCTCTAAATATACATGCTGGGTTTTGAATTAGCACGTGCATTCAGACTTCAGACAGTTTTTCATCAGAACACCAGGTGATGATGCAGTTTTGGAAACAGTGAAATGATTATGAGATCACACTACTAACAGCCTTTCAGGCAACAAATGGGATGTAAACTTGTTTCCTGTCTACTGCTTATGTTTGAGTGTTTGTCTAAAACACTGTCTGGGTTCTAATGAATATTTTTTCCAAATGTCTTATTTTTTTCCATATTATTGGTGCAAGTCCTTTAGGGTTGAAAGCAACAATTATCTATATTCCTCAATATTGACTGATCTTTGAAAAATACCTAAATTTGTGCGAAATGCTTCTCACAATTTACTGCATTAACTTTACTTGTGGTGACTCACCAATAGTGCAAAAAGAAAATATGCAAAATATGCTGAGAAACTGAAAGAAAAGTTAATGCTTGACTTTTTATGCTGCAAAAAATGTTAAAATTTTTATTTTACTTAAAATTAAAATTGTGTTTTTTGACTAATTGATTATTCAACTATTACTACTATTATTTAACATCTATTTTCTATTGATTTGACAATGGCTAATTAGACTGATCAATTAATAGATGCAGTAGAGATGAAACAAAACACAAAATATGGCAACAATGTAATGACTATTATATGTAAGTAATATAAATCAACATTGAACTTAAAAAACATTATAATCAGTTGTCACCATGATATGTTTGGCATCAAAACTAGTAGACTAGTTATTGCCCAAAACCAAGCTGGTAAAAACTAAATGTTGCTCTTGAAGTTTTCTATGCCATTTCTGACCCCCTCTCCTGAAGCGGCAAGTCAGATTGGGGGTCTTTACTTTTCTCAGCACCCTTCTTCTTTGAACTCTTTTTCCTAAAGAAAGTAAAACAAATATTAAAATAATTGTAGGAAAATTGACATTAACTGTAGGTATTAACTGTATCTTCCTTTTTATTTAAGACAAACAAAAATGGTCTTACTTTGACTTAACAGTTAGGACAGTCACTGTTACGATGATTGCAACAATGATGACTGCAAGCAAAACTCCACAGATGATTGCTGTTAAAGAGGAGAGTTTAATAGATGAGGTTTGTGTAAATGGATACAATACTAAATAAAAAGACAACATTTTTATGTTAGTAAGACCCTGACTCATAATGGATAAAACAGTACTTGCTCAGCTCAATATGGATCTGTTTTGCTTAAATTATCTCTTGTAAAGTAAGAGTGTGTCTACTGACCGAATGGAGTGTCTGGCTCATCCTCCTCCTCCTTATCACCATCATCTTCAAACCAAAACAGTTAAAGTCAGTATGCCAAAAAACATATTACTGTGCTGGTTTTTTTTTAGTTTTTTTTTTATTAACACTCATTAGTTAACATTCAGTAACATATTAAAATATATTTACATATATAATTATGACAGTAAAAGAGAGAGGTGTGTGCTCACCATGGATGCCAGCACATGTGGAATTGCAGCTTATGTAGTCAAAAAATCTGTTTCCATTTCCGAGGCATCCGGTCCAAAGGAATCTTTTGCATTTCTCATGAACAGAATCATAGTAGTATCTCAAATATTTGCCATTACATCCACCGTTCAACTTTGGAAAGTGGCAGGCTTTGGTTGCTGTGTGGAGAAAACATCATCATCACTGATCACTGAAAGTAGTCATAACAGTGGTTGTTAATTAGGTTTATTCACAATATTAACACAGAAATCATTATTGAGATTAATTATGACAGTAAGGCAAATCAGCTAAGCAATTTACTCAATTTTCAAGAAGCTGTGTTCTTTCACCACTTGGTGGCGCATTGCTAATACTCAATGCTAGCACATGTCCTTCCTACAGCCTCTCAGGACATAAAGTAATTTCATGAGGAAAAAATGTCAAAAAAAATGAAGCTTTAAAATGTTTAGGTTCAAAAAAACTAAAACACAAATTAGCACTGATAGGTTTTTTCTTGATAATATGTAACACAATGATCCTTTACTCTGTTTCCTCTGTCTCTTTCTCTCTCTATCAGTTGCACTGAAGGAGGCTTTGGGATTATCTAGTTCTGTCATTATCCTTTAGGCCATAAAACATTACCATGGGCTAGTTTATGCTCCAACGTCCCGAGAAAGTCAGGAAGGAAAATGTTCAGTGTTTTTTTCATTTAGTTTTACAGTTTTTAAAGTTAAATTGCATTGTATTTTGCATATTTACAAGTGAGGCTTAGTAGTTAAAAAACAAATGATTCAAAATCCTCTTACCATCCATAGGGTAGACTTCTTCTGCATTGGCTGAACAGTTTCTCAGGCACTCTTTTTCACTTTGAAAACGGTTGGCATTTCCTCCTTGACCATTGTATAGGAAAGGACTGCACTGATCTTTGACGTTATCATAATACACAGCGAAGTTGAAGGTTGATCCCTCACCTGCATCAGGAGCTAATAGACAGAAATCTGTTGGATGAAAAAGAAAATACTGTAAGAAACATTTTATATGCAAAAAATTGAGTTGACATTTCAAGTAATTCATGTATCTAATATTGATTTGCTTATTAGAAAGTTGCTCTATATTATACTGTAATATAATGTACTCTATAATATAATGTTCAAACAGGAATCCTGAACAGATATGTAACTAATGTTTAACTAACTTCATCACCAGAGACCCACTCCTTGTTTTTATGATGGCAATAAAAAGTGTAATTTATGGGACATTTTCAGCTCTCCCGCCCTTCATAGGTTTTACAGTAGGGAAGTGGTTTCAAATGGTTCTTTTCATAAATACACCTCATACTGGTGGGAAACTAAACTAAAGAAACAAAACGAATTTAATTAGCTATCCAATAACTTAACCTGCTATTGCAATCTGGGTGCTGAAAAGCTGGGCTCCCAATTATTCTGTGGTGAGATGAAGTTGTGGATTGGCATAGTTTAGTTTATCATAAACAGTCAGGCTCAGACAACATGATCTCAGTGCTTTATACAGTTGTTAAGAGTATGTAAATAATTTTACAGGACAGTAAACAGCCAGAGTGAGAAACAATCATTGTTACCTTCAGTTGAGAGTCACAACATGACTTATGTCTCTTTAGACTTGAAAAATACATTTTTCTTCTCATAGAATTATATAATTCTAAAATTATAGAATTTTTTTCTTATTGAACTGATTTTTGCCTCCACTTTACTACATGAAAACAGGTGTAAGCAAAGCTCTACGTGATTCCACCTACAGGTTGTAGTGCCAGTTCATCAGCTCATCTCAGAAATACTGATAGCACAATCGCCATGTTGTTCTGAAAGGACTGAAGGTGAAGCTTATCTTATTGATTTAGTGTTGGTTAAACAAAGTTTTGAGAATTTTTTTTTTTAAAAGACATCAATCGCGTACGTATTTAAAAAGAAACAACAACAAAACAAGCAAAAAAACAAAACAAAACAGCAACACAAGTCTTTTTAATTTTTCACTAAAGATGAGCCCCTGAGCTGAAAGCCTGGCTGATAATGAAAAGTAAACTTCAGGTTCTTGGCTATTGTTTTAATTTAACAAATTTAATTAGAAAACATTTTTACATACCTTGAATGCTTGAGTGGCAGATTTGGAAAGCTGAAAACACAATCCCCAAAAAGAGAAGGTGCTTCATCCTGCTGCTTGTCTTTGTGCTGTCTTTCATGGAGTGAGAGAAGGTTATAAACTACAGTGGGAGTGGGTGGTCATAACTGACCTTTGGACCAAAGTTTCTCTAATGGTGACACCTTCAATCGAAACAAAAGGTAGTCCCAGTGTTTTATTACTTTTACTGTAGAGTGCAGTATTTATTTGTTATATTAGCTCACAGACAGATAAAAACTGATATATACACCACCCAATACACAAAAGCATGTAAAAATATTGGTTATGTTTGAAAAAAAAAAATATTGAAACCACTATTTTCTATTGATTTGACCACCTGCACCACAGCAGAAACCTAGATATATACACTCACTGGCCCCTTTATTAGATACACCCGTTCAACTGCTTGTTAACGCAAATATCTAATCAGCCAGTCACATGGCAGCAACTCAGTGCATTGAGGCATGTAGACATGGTAAAGGCGACCTGCTGAAGTTCAAACTGAGCATCAGAATGGGGAAGAAAGGTAATTTAAGTGACTTTAAACAAGGCATCATTGTTGGTTCGAGACGGGTACGAGGTCAAGTATTTCAGAAACTGCTGATCTACTGGGATTTTCCCACACAACCATTTCTAGGGTTTACAGAGAATGGTCCGAAAAAGAGACAATATCCAGTGAGCGGCAGTTCTCTGGGTGAAAATGCCTTACTGTTGTTAGAAGTCCATACTACCGTAACAGTAATTCAAATAACCACTCATTACAACCAAGATATGCAAAAGAGCATGCACAACATGTTGAACCTCGAAGCAGATGGTCTACAGCAGCAGAAGACCACACCAGGTGCCACGCCCGTCCGATAAGAACAGTAAACTGAGGCTACAATTTACACCGGATTACCAAAATTGCACAATTAAAAATTAGAAAAATGTTGCCTGGTCTGATGAGTCTCCATTTCTGCTGGGAGGGTCAGATTTTGGTGTGAACCCCTTGAAAGCATGGATCCATCATGCCTTGTATTAGCAGTTCAGACTAGCAGTGGTGGTGTAATGATGTGGGGAATATATTCTTGGGCCTCTTAATACCAGTTGAGCATGGTTTGAACACCACAACCTACCTGAGTATCGGTGCTGACCTTGTACATCCCTATATGACCACAGTGTACCATCTTCTGATGGTTGCTTCCAGCAGGATAACACGCCGTGTTGGAAGCTCAGATTTCAAACTGGTTTCTTGAACATGACAATGGGTTCATTGTACTCAAATGGCCTGTAGATTCACCAGATCATACTTTCTGAATTAGAGTGGTGTGTATTTCTTCAAAGATTGACAGTTTTGATGCTTTCACAGTACTTAAATAGCACTTATACCTGTTCTAATAAAAAACATGAAAATCTCACTTTATTTACAATATTGGACTATGAATTTATCTAATATTTGTAATATTTATTTTAAAAAAAACACTCCCGGTTAATGGATCTGTGGCTTTTGAGGCTTCTCAGGGTCTGGAGATCTCCCTTTTTGCCTGTTTGGTTAATTATCTCATGTTAGTGAAGTACAGTTTTTTTGTCCTGAAATAGTATATATAGTACTATATGTATTTGTAACACCAATCTTACCTATTTAAGTACAATGAGAAACACTACAAAGAAAATCAGTCCATAGATACAAAAAGGTAACAAAAGATACATCTATTTGTTGCAGCAATACAAAATGTTGCAAACTGCCTTCTACTGCTTGCTAGGCCTCCTCTTATCATCCTTAGAGTTTGTCTCACTCTTCATCAGTGTTTATTCTATTCCTGTCATGTTCCCTGGGTCTTGGACCCAGGGTTTTGAGTTTTTGAGTTTAGGATTCTTTCTGGTTTTGAATTTTCCTGTATTCTTAGTATTTAGTTTCCTTTTCATATAGTTATTGTTAATTTCTTTGTGTTTACAAGTCTTGTTTTTCTTGCCTTGTTATTTGTGCCTTAGTCCTTAGTTTTAGTTACTGATGACTTTGTCATGGTCCTGGGTCTTTGATCTAGTTTGTTGTGTGTGCTCTGGACTTTTGATTCTTTTCTTTGGAAATAAAATATATTTATGTTCAAGTTTTTGAGTCTGAGTTTGTTATTTATAGTTCTTGGTTTCCTGTCTGATTATGTTAATTGCTGTATATTAGATTATTGTATATTACTGGGCTACGTACCACAGGCCTGTAAGGTGGCAGTAATTAAACTATTACTTAAAAAGCCATCACTTGACCCAGATGTCTTAGCTAATTATAGACCAATCTCCAACCTTCCTTATATCTCAAAAACTCTTGAAAGAGAAGTTGTAAAACAGCTAACTGATCATCTGCAGAGGAATGGTTTATTTGAAGAGTTTCAGTCAGGATTCAGAACTCATCACAGTACAGAAACAGCATTAGTGAAGGTTATCAGATGGCTGCCCCTCCCTGAGCCTGGTTCTGCTGGAGGTTTCTTCCTGTTAAAAGGGAGTTTTTCCTTTCCGCTGTTGCCAAGTGCTTGCTCATAGGGGATCGTCTCATTGTTGGGGTTTTTCTGTATTATTGTAGGGTCTTTATCTTACAATATAAAGTGCCTTGAGGCGACTGTTGTTGTGGTTTGGCGCTATATAAATAAGATTGAATTGAATTGAAATTAAATTGTATTTAGTTAATTCCCCCTTGTGTCTCCATTCTGTTCCTCTGTCTTGTCTCTTTCAGTTTTCCTCATCTCTCTCCATGTCTCATGTTCAGTCCATCTTGTCTATTTTCTTAAGTTACTTTCTGTCTTTTACATTGAAAGGTTCAGTTTTTTTTCATGTTGCGTGCAGCTTTTCTTCCTGTACCTGCCCTGACTGATTGTCTTCAGCTGTGTTTTGGTCCCCACCTATTTTCTGTCCCCTTGTCACCTCTTGTGTTTATATTGTCTCAGTCTTTCTTTGTCATTTGTCCTGTCGTCCACATAGCTGTGTGTTCCCTGCGGTCAACTCCTGGTGTGTCTGTATGTTTGGATTCCCTGGCTTAGTGCTTTAAGTCCAAGTTTTTTGGACTTCTTTTGGACTTTGTGATTCTCTGGACTAAGAAGCATTAATGCTTGTTTAATGTTTATTCCTGTTTCCTGAGTCCTGTATTTGGGTCTGAAAAACTTTAAGACACACAGTGGTTCATGGGAATTCCATCTTCTTGCCTAACATCTATATTAGTCACTTAAGGCCTCTTTCACACGCTGACAAATGATTGATTGTTTCTTATAATTGAGTTTGCACAGGGTCAACATGACTGAGACCATCTGGTAATCAGGGTGTTGCATTTTGAAGACCAGTTTTTCTAGGTGAACAAAGTGTGCTAAATGATGCAATTTGCATTCAGAGATTTGAAAATGGTCATTTAGAATGACATTTAGGTGGAACCATTGAGTTGTGACTAGAGTTTAGCAGTTTGGAATGTCATGTTGCTGATACACAAGCTTCACATTTTCAAAACTGTGTGCATAGTTTGTTTTTGTATTTGTATAATATGAGGGAAATTACACTGCTCAAAAAATTAAAGGAACACTTTAAAAACACATCAGATCTCAATGGAAAAAAAATCATGCTGGATATCTATAGTGATATGGACTGG